>JAPWDM010000028.1:4732266-4862266 GCA_035578155.1 Brachynemurus nebulosus
TAATTTGTTCAAAGTAAACGTACCGGCCCACCTCGACACTCAATTAAGAGCACCGCGATAGGATTATAATTGGGAGGCTGTCTCCATTATTTAAATTATAAAAAATGAATAACTTTAACACTTACGATAAATTATACTTTAATGTACATATTAGTATATAAAATTTAACTAGTATACTTTAAACTTTTCAAGCAAGTAAAAATATAAATAATAACTTACCATAAAAATAAAAATTTAAATAAAAATACAAGTATTTATAACCATATTATACAATATATAATTTATACCTCACCACCGGTAGGACGTCCCACAAAACATGCCAGTTAAACACCGCGAGCGGTGAACCGACAGTGTAGGACACAAATTCGACTACGAGCTTTTTAACCGCAACAACTTTAATATGCGCTATTGGAGCTGGAATTACCGCGGCTGCTGGCACCAGACTTGCCCTCCAATGGATCCTCGTTAAAGGATTTAAAGTGTACTCATTCCGATTACGGGGCCTCGGATGAGTCCCGTATCGTTATTTTTCGTCACTACCTCCCCGTGCCGGAAGTGGGTAATTTGCGCGCCTGCTGCCTTCCTTGGATGTGGTAGCCGTTTCTCAGGCTCTCTCTCCGGAATCGAACCCTGATTCCCCGTTACCCGTTACCCGTTACCCATGGTAGGCGCAGAACCTACCATCGACAGTTGATAAGGCAGACATTTGAAAGATGCGTCGCCGGTACTATAAAGACCGTGCGATCAGCTAAAAGTTATTCAGAGTCACCAAATTATTACGATGCACATATATTAAATATATATATATATATATATATATATATATATATATATATATATATATATATATATATATATATATATGAAATTATAAAAAAACATAAAATATATTATAAAAATATGTTAACATCGATTGGTTTTGATCTAATAAAAGCATTCCTTCCATCTCTGGTCGGAACTCTGTTTGCATGTATTAGCTCGAGAATTACGACAGTTATCCAAGTAAATGTATATACGATCTAAGGAACCATAACTGATATAATGAGCCTTTCGCGGTTTCACCTTAATATGGCTTGTACTGAGACATGCATGGCTTAATCTTTGAGACAAGCATATGACTACTGGCAGGATCAACCAGGGAACTGTATGTTCCAAACTTAATAAAATTATTCCAATTTAAAAAAAAAAGAAATATTTTAAAAAGTTTTTCATTTATTAATCAGTATGAAATTTCTTCATAAATTGATGTAAACATATAAAAATTTTAACAAAAATTGAAATAAAAATAAATTTATTTCTTTTATTACTTTTTATATAAAAAATATTTTCTAAAATTTTTAATATTTAAAAAAATAAAAAAATTCTTTTTGAAAATATTCTTATTAGAATAAAAACTATTACCATATATTTTAAGTAATATAGTTTTATTGAAATAATTCAAACATTTGCTCATAACTCTTCGCTAGTTTGTATGCGACAATTTTTAAATATATAAAATATATATTTATTTAACGTTCGAATAACACACTTCATTCGCGCTTGGTATGTAGTGAGTTTCTGCATTATAAATTTATTAAAAAATTTATTTTATTAAAATTGTTTGTCCACATAAGAGCCTAAGGCTTAACACCTATAGCCCATGGACTTGCTTTGACATAATATAGGATAATACTATATAAATTTTTGTTTTAATTCGTTACAAAAATGATAAAAACTATAAAATAAGTTATTATTATTGAAGTTTTTTATAGTTTATATTAAAATATAAGAATTTTTTATGGTTTTTTTGGTTATTATATAGATATTAGTAATACTACATATAACATAGTACACTAACAACTCATCATAAGACGATGTTTCTACTTAATATAAATCAGACAAATGCAATAACATCGCTTAAATACAAAATCAATGTATATTTGAACTTTGAAAATTTTTTTACATATTAATAATAAATGATACAAAATTTTTAAGAATTCATATATTTTAAAACTTATTTTAAAATTATTATGTATTTTGTTAAAACAAACGCAAAACGATACCTTTTTTATATGAAAAATTTATAGTTTTCGAAAAAATTTCAATTTTGTTATTTATAATGTACGTTATAAACTTTTTATGAATAGTTGAAAAATCATAAAAACATTCACATATAAGAATATTTCAATATTTTTACTTACAATTGGTTAAACTTGAATGCCTACATCAATGAACTTTTGTGATTTTTTTAATTATAAATAAAAGTATTTATAACGTACATTATAAATAACAAAATTGAAATTTTTTCAAAAACTATAAATTTTACATTCAAAAAAGTCATCTACTTCAGTTTTTCTTAACAAAATACATATAATTTTAGTAAAAAGTTTTAAATTTTTTCAATTTTTAGTGGTTTCGCCTCTTATTCATAAACTATCAAAATTGTAATACTACATATAACAGTACACTAATATCATAACACGATGTTTTTACTTAATATAAATCAGACGAATGCAATAACATCGCTCAAATACAAAATCAATGTATATTTGAAAAAATTTCAATTTTGCTAAAACAAATGTACGTTATAAAGTTTTATGAATGGTTGAAAAATTTATAAATATACATTCACATGTTGAAAGTATATTGTGAATGAATACATAATTAATGTAAATGTATGAATGTATAAATATATTTTGATTGTATGTTTTGAATGAATGAGTGCAATGTGTATGTATATTTTGAATGAAATATATCTCCCCTCTTTTTAAAGAAGTATACATAGATATATGTAATATAACAAAGCAAACGGTTACAACAATACACACACATCCGTGATGTTTGCATTTATATGTCCCCTTTCATAAAAGAAGTGTACATATATGTAATATAGCAATGTATACGGTAGTAACAGTATACATATGAATGTATATTGTAAATCAATACAGATTATTGTGAATGTATGTATGTATAAATATATTTTGTATGTATATTGTGAATGAAATATATTACCCCTTTTTTTAAAGAAGTGTACTGTTACAACAACACACACACATGCGTGATGTTTGCATTTAAATTATATTATAAAACAAGATACCCCTGATACAAATTCAGTGTATATTTGATCACTGTACGGTAAACAACACATACATAACGATGATTTTTGAACTGTAATAAAATAGTATATAGTAGATAAAATAGTAATCGTTTTTATTTTTTTCATTGTTTTTTTTTTTCACTTTTATTGGTTTTTAACTAATTGTTGACAAAATTATTCAAATTTTTGCAAATGCGAACTTGTTTTTACAATTCTTAACCAATTTTTAAAAATTTGGTCATTTGTCAATTTGTTTCAATTATAAATAATAAGTAAGTACAATTCTTTTCATTAACAAAACTAGGATTAAGATTTTCTTTTATTAAATTTTTGTTTTTTATTTCTTTTAGATATGAGAAATTATAAACGTAAAACCGAACGAGGGCTTATACCTATCGAAAATTTTCATTATGCCGCAAGAACAATAATTTTTGGGAACAAAAGCATCAATGCTGCTTCAAAGGAATTTAATATTAAACGTACGACATTATCACGTTATATAATTAAATATAAAGCATATAAAAATAAGGAAACGCAAGTTTTACCGACAATGGGTTATAAAAAACCTAGACAAGTATTTTCTAAGGACCAGGAAATTGCATTAAAAGATTATTTACTACAAATGGCTTCGATATTTTATGGACTGACTCCAAAAAATGTTCGTCAGCTTGCTTATGAGTGTGCTGAAAAATTTAATATTAAAATGCCTGAAACATGGAAACTTAATAAAATAGCTGGCAAAGAGTGGCTTACTAGTTTTCTAAAAAGGAATCGAGAATTATCAATTAGAAAACCAGAACCAACAAGCATCGGACGAGCGACATCGTTTAATATTGAAAATTTAAACCATTTTTCACTCAATTAGCTGAAGTTATGAATAAATATAAATTTACCGCATCAAACATTTGGAATATAGATAAAACTGGAATTTCTATCGTACTAAAACCTATTAAAATAATTGCTGCGAAAGGTAAAAAAAATGTTGGCTCCATAACTTTTGCTGAACGGGGTACTAATGTGACACTAATATGTGCTGTTTCTGCAAACGGAAATACAGTGCCTCCTATCTTCGTATTTCTACGAAAAAAATATAAAAATCATTTTATTAATAATGGACGAAAAGGTTGTATTGGTGCAGGCAATTCAAGCGGCTGAGTAACAAATAAAGAATTTTTTATATACATGCAGAATTTCATCGCACACGTGAAACCATCTATTAATAATCCAGTATTACTCGTATTAGATAATCATTCCTCACATTTACATGTACCAACCTTAAACTTAGCGAAAGATAATGGGATCGTAATGTTAAGCTTTCCACCACATTGTAGCCATAAATTACAACCACTTGATGCGGCTGTGTATGGACCATTTAAGAAATATGCTTCAACTGCACAAGATTTATGGTTAAAAAATAATCCAGGTGAAAAGATAACAATATATGATATCCCAAAAATAGTAACAGATTCATTACCATTAGCTACAACTAATACAAATATTATAAAAGGATTTAAAAAGACTGGAATATTTCCATATAATGAAAATATTTTTACTCAAGATGATTTCGTTCCGTCATTCGTAACTGATCCCCCAGAATCGCAAATTTTAACATCATCACCTACAATTTCAACACCTATAATATTTTCTCCAGAAATAGTTCGACCGTACCCGAGGGCTGCTTCAAAAGAACGGGATCAAACGAAAAGGAAAAGAAAATCTCGTGTTTTAACCGATTCAATAGAAATAAAAACATTAGAGAAAGAACAAAATATAGCAAAAAAGTGTAAAAAAGTTACTAAAAAAATTAATATTTGTATTAATAGTAATTGCTTAATATTATTATCAAGGATTTCTTGCTTAATATGCAATGAACTATTTTCAAAGTGTCGCCGCAAAGAAACGTGGATTGAATGTCAGTTGTGCAAAAACTGGGCGCATATTAATTGCGTGCCTGATACTAGTGATACATATATATGTATTAATTGTGAAAATATTTCCATATAAATTTTTCAAAAAAATTATTTATAAATGATACAATTTTTTTTTTTAATATTGTATATAGGATAAAAGCCACTATACACGAACGCTATTCAATACTCGAACAGTTTTGATATTTTATATATTAATTAAGTTATTTTTGAAAGAAACCGATAAATATAAAAACTGTTCGATAGATATAAATATAAAAACTTAAATAGATGTTGTTTTATTATATAGTTTAAATGCAAACATCATCATATGTTATAAATATATATATATATATATATATATATATATATATATATATATATATATATATATATATATAAACTGTTCGAAAAATATAAATATTTGGTAGCATTCATTATTAATGTAAAAAAAATTTTCTCAGTTTAAATATACACTAATTTTTGTATATGATCGATGTTCTTTTATTATCTACTTTAAATGCAAATATCATCACATGTTATGTGTTGTTACTGTACAATGCTATTTTACTTGTAATTTTTGCATCTTCAACTTACCTCTGTAGTATGATTAATTGGATAAGTGACTTATTTAAGTGTGGTAATTTGGTCATATCTTTTGTGTGGGGTAATTTTTGCATGTTCAACTTACCTCTGTAATGTGGTTAATTGGATAAGAGTGACTTATTTAAGTGTGGTAATTTGGTCATATCTTTTGTGTGGCGTAATTTTTGCATGTTCAACTTACCTCTGTAATGTGGTTTATAGGAAATGAGAGGCTTATTTAAGTGTGGTAATTTGGTCATATCTTCAACTTACTTCTGTAATGTGATTAATTGGGAAAGAGTGGCTTATTTAAGTGTTGTTATTTGGTCATATCTTTTGTGTGGTGTAATTTTTGCATGATCATTTTACCTTTCTTATGATAAATATATATGATAATTTGCTCATGGTCAATATACCTTAGTTGAACAATAGCGATAAAGATATTTTTTTAATTAGGATAAGGATATTCTTCAATTAGGATATCTAATATTATCATTTTCCTAATCTTTCTATAATTACAGTTGATGTTATTTAAATTTTTCCAAAAAATTTCCCAAATAACCCCGCTCTACCCTACCATAAATTTTCCCTACATAATATCCAGCAGAGGAAAGTCACAATTCGCTACTTTAAAACAGCTCGATCCGTGTACACTAGTCAATGATGTGTACATTTGTAAAAATATCGACACACTACAAAGAAGAACCGACAACATTTGCGAGTTAGAAATGTTCGATCTTCAAGAAGCATCCATTCTCAGGTCATGCAAGAAAACTACCATATACGCACAGTCCGAAGTCTGGAAACAAATATGCCAAAATCAATGGTTGTTCATCTTATCAAAACCGATAAAGGGAACCGTACTCTGCACACAGTATCCAGATGAAGAAAGAAGCCTACATGGAATAGGACTTCTCAAAATTCCAAACAACTGCCACTTCATGACACACAACGTCGTACTACAGCCCGAAATGTCAATCAAAAACCTATCCGTCTACATACACATTCCAGCAGTCGACATCCTGGAAGATGATTGCTGCAAATATTTACACAAAGAAGAGGCCCTAAAACCACAATACTTAAAGCCCATAAAACTAACAAATCTGGACCTCAACGAAGTTAAATACACTCAACATCAATTGGAGAAGATGGACGAAAATCTTCAAAGCCAGTTAAACAAACCATTTATAATCAAGTACGAAAACGTTATTTACAATTGGTTATGTTATATTGGTACGGGAATCATAGCTGTACTACTACTCTACTACTTTTATAAATATGGAATATTCAAAGTAATAGCGACGTTACTATCAAGATTATTCAAATGCCTATGCCCATGCACCAAATCGGGAGGCAACACATTTAATTTTTACAATTGCCTATTCGGGGAGAACCGGAGGAATCAAGTCCAGCCGTACAATCACGAAGTGGTCTTCGAGCCCAGCAACCAAACAGTACTTTTGAAGGACCGAAGAATCCAAACTTCAGCATCATGCGTATCTGGACGCCGTCCCATTCGCCCAGTCAAATTCTAAGGTCCCGCAGGAACCTTTCTAATGGGGGAGGCGTGTGGTGCCATGCACAACACATAAAATTCTCAATTTTCAACAAAACCTATCACCGTGAGATCAACGCAACATAACGACACACCGGATGTGAAAATGCAGAAAACAGCATAATCCACGAGCCAGCTACCGGACGTTCCCTAGACATATTAAAATAAAATACATTTTCTATTTCATACATTGTATTTGAATATAAAAATAAATTCTATCTCTGTTAAAAAAATTTTGCTAAATAAACATAAAAATTATTATAAATTCAATGTAATTTCACTATATTCAGTTTTTGGCCATTTTAATAAATTTTGATAAAGTCTTTTCGTCGTTATGTTCAGATCCTTTTATATTATCATTTTAATTGTTGTAATAATAATTTTTCTTTAATAAAGTTAACTTAAGTTGAATCTTCGTTTTTCTCAGTCATTACCCAAATCAAATCAAACAATTCAAACAAGACAATCATAAGTTAATAAAAATAAATAAGTAAAATTATTAAAGTAAACAAAACTTAATAAAAATAAATAAAATTTAAATAAAAGAGAAAAATTAATCAACAAAGACTTTAACTTAAGCCAAAGCTCCGTTTCTTTCGTTTTCGTTAAAACAAAGTGGCGATCCTTATTATTCCAAACGGGATCTCCGGTGTCGTCCGGTTTTAATAAGTTTATTAAAGTTTCGGTCACGACATATATATATATATATATATATATATATATATATATATATATATATATATATATATATACATATATATATATATATATATACAGGGTGTAAAATATATAACTCTCCGAAAAAATAGGGGAGAAAGGTCTCAATTTACTAATTAAGTTTTGCTAGTTAATTTGTTCCGATTATGTTTCATTTCAGAAATTTTTGATTGTCAAAAACTTGTTAAAAAATGGCCCCTAGAAAAAATCCTTGATCAGGCTCTAACTACCTAACATATTTTTTGTTTTTGTTTTTTTTGAATGTTAAACTTTTCGTCAACAAAATATGTTTATGTACTTATTTACTGAATCTTTTGAAATTAAGTGTACAGTAGCGTACAAAAAAATGTTAGCATATTTTGTAATAAAACAATTGCAGGTCATCTGTAACCGACTTATAAATTTAGCAAACATCTGTAACCGACTTTGTCAGTAATCTATATCATTGACTTACATCAGCTTCAAAAATTTCTGTAGAAAAAATTTATTCCAAACAATTAGAATTTTCTAAAATTTTTGTAGGTCATTGTACATGAAACATAGCTTTATAAAAATATAGGTTAGTAGTCATTAGGTCATTTTACCGATTTACAAAATATGTGTGTCAATTTAACAACAAGGTGTTAATTTAAAAACAAACCGGTCTCATATATTTGGAACTGTAAAAGATAATTAAAAATTTCTCAAAACTGTTTCTAGAATATGGGGGAGAAACTAATATAAACAACATGAGAATTTTTTGCAACCAATCCCTTTTAAAATTATAATATCCTACTTCCGGTACAGCATGAACGCTCTTTGAAAATTGCTATTCATCAATAACTACTAAATATAATGTTAACACTATGAGGCCCGAGCACTTTCACAGTAAACTTCCCCGGAAGCCGACAATATTTTTCAACAAATTTTATGTAAACAAGTACATAAAATGATTCCACAGAACACTAAATGATTCCAACATGTATGTGTTAGACAGGTCCAAATATGAGTACATAGTTATTATTTTATTAATATTATTATTTTTATAAAATACACATATACATACAAACATACAATACACACATACATACATACATACATACATATGTGGATATAAATATTATTTGTAAAGAAAAGATGCAGCCTAGATATTTTGATAATACATAATAATAAAACATGTTAACAAAAATGAAAAGTGTCCGGTACAATAAATTATTTTTATTAGAATAACATAAAATCTTTTTTATAAATATTTTTAAGTGTTTTGTTTATTATTCTAAATATTGATCGCGGTCGGCCTCTGAGGATGTTTTGTTTGGTTTCGGATGCCGAAGCCATGGGACTGAAAGTGTTAATTTATCAATTATTATTTAGAATACCAAAAAGAGAAAAACGAAATTTTTAAAAAATACCTATACTATTTGAATACTATTTTGATTTTTTTTACAGTTCCAAAGATATGTGAGGCATATGAGGCCTGGCTTGTTATTAAAATTAACACCCAGTTGTTTGTACTTTGTTATGATATGCCGGAAGCACAAATCATTGTCAATAAATGCATACATATACATATACATACATGCTAAAATGTATTTTTTTCTTTACCTGTGTGTGTTTCTGTGTGTGTGTACCGTGTAGAATACTACACAGTACACACACATACATACACATCGAACTAATCTTTTAAAAAATTAGTTTGATATTCACACAAACAGTAAATTGTGTATTTGTGTGAGTGAATTACATACATATTTTATTTCTTAAGTAAAAATTGTGTTATGGGTATGTACGTATTTGGAAACATAATGAATACACTCATCGGCAAAATTAATCACCTTTTAAAAATATTAACATTATTTTTATTTTAAATTTCGTTTGTGATATTGAATGTTATTTGCTGAATAAACGATTTAACAATCACAATTCATTTCAGTTTTTTTAAATTTAAACGATTTTAAGAAATTAATAAAAATTGACTTTTAGGATTAGATATTTAGGATTTGACACGTTGCCTAATCGTCTGTACGATATACTGATGCAAGGAGAGACAACATAGGTAATAATAGTATTTTTTTCCGCAATATAAAAATTAAAACAACTTTTAATTTATTTTTAATAAAAATTAAATTTTTTTACTTTTTATTGTTTTTTGAAGTAAATATAAATTACAGTACAGCAGAAAATGCTTGACTTATTGATAAATTACGTACTCACTAAACAAATGGAATCTAATAACAGTTTCAAAAAATAATTTATACTATTTTTAGTTGAACGGTTAATTTTGTTGATGAGTGTAGTACTTTAAAAATTGATGAAGTGATGATGAACTATGATTCACACAGTTTCGTATTCACAAATTTTTCATTTGCTTTTTGTTTATATTATAAATTATGCTGCCCAACTAAACAAAAGTGCCGTAAGTGCAAATTTCCGAATTTTGAGTTATGTATCATTTCGGACGTTTTGGAATACGAGGAATCCATTGAACTTGTCAAAAATGGTATAGCTCCAACCGTTCGGAGCTACAGACTTCGAGCTAGCCGTATGTACACTAAAATGTTGTCATTACTAAGTAAGAGTGCCGTAAGTACAGTCTACTAAGCAAAAATGCAGTAAACCCAATGCACATATGGCACCCTTACTTAGTTTGCTGCACATGCGGCATTTATGCTTAGTAGATGTAAAACTTCTGTTGCACATACGACATTATTACAATCTTCGTTTGATAATTCCGTTAATTTTTGTTATGTTTGTTTGTTGATTTAGCGGTCATTGTATTTGTTGCTGCAGATAAGTGAGCTTTAATCATATTTTTTGTGAACTTTGAAGTTATTTGTAGTGATGAATTCGTTACCAGACATAGTGTCAAATCGTACAAAACAGTTAATTAACTTAGTCATTGAAAAAAATTAAAATCAGGCTAGTGCCGTTGAATTTCGTATGGAGGATGAAGAATGTAAGGTCTCCACATCAACAGAACTTGCTAAAATTCATAATAATGAGCTTTCATCGATAACAGATCCTGTAAACGAGGGTTTTAAAACTATCTTAGATAATATTGCTGCAGAAGACAAAGAAGTACTCGTTTATGATTTGAACACTAACACAATAATAGCCAGACGAGATCTAACCGAAAATGGTGTTGATGAAAGTGTTAACTGATAAAGTAAGGTCGGATTGGAAAGAAAATAATAATAATTTAGGATTCGACTTGAAAAAAGTTTTGTAAACTTAGAATTCGAAAGAACTGTAAAAGTTGAACAAAACAATCTAGGTTTTTGTAATACACCTACTGAAGATAAAGGAAATGTGGAAAATGAATTAAGCATAGGCCTAGGTGAAAACAAGCCTAATGTGGGTATTGAAATTCGGCATGACACCGCTGAGACTTCAGTTTGTTATGGTGATGCAGGTGAAAATAAGAAAAAAAAAGAAGAAATTTAGTATTAGCTTAAAGAAAGGAAAAAAATAAAAAATTGAAGAATTGAAAAGTAGCCACTCAGTGGTGAAAAATCCATGTAATGTACAAAATTTTTGTAAAAAAAAAAAGTGCATTCAAAACATTATTGAAGCAAAGAGAGAGGAAATTAATAACAATTTTGGAATATTTCATGGTCCGAGCGCAGAAATTTTGTATTTTTACAGAGCTAAAAATATTATTTTATAGTTTGTCCCTGCTCTAAGATGGGTGGCAACAGTATTTAATGTTACTTATGGCACTTTCAATCGTCCTAATGAAAAAGTAATACAAAGCAAAAATGCCGTAAGTACAGTTCTTATTGAAAAAAACATATTTCTAAGCAAAATTTTGCAATAAAATTGTGCAGAACTGCTTAGAAATATCTCTTACACAAAATAAAGAAAACTGCTTTAAAGTTCTGCTGATACAAAAAGAAACAGCAAGTCAAAAATTTTTGATCTCAATTTTCTAGAAAACTTGAATTTGTTACTTAAGGCACTTTTGCTTAGCACGGCAGTATAATGATTTAATGTATGTATGCTATGTATGTATAATGAATCTATTTTGACTTGAAGAGCTCCTGTAGTCAACTGTATTTCCAAATTTGCCGGTATCGACAGATACCTGAGTCAATATTATTAATTATTATGAAAAACATACTTGTTTTGTATTTGTGTGTGTGCTAGATACAGTGAATGAAGTTGTAATGAAATAAATTGTGTAGCAAAAATTAACAACAATGTTTTCTAACAGTTAAAGAAAAAAATTTTTAATTTTTGAAATTTACAATTAATGGAATTTCTTTATAAAAATTTATAACTTCTGTGTTCTGTTCTTGTAATTTTTATAAATTTATAACTTCTGTGTTGTGTTACTTTTTTGGTTGTTTGGCAATTCGTAGTTTTTAATGTAATTTGTTATTAAATTAATACTGTGTAATGCAGGGTTATGGTTTTTATAACATTCATAATGTCCTGTGATATAAAAAACTAAAAAATTTTAAAAACTAAAAAAATAATTCATAAACTTATTTTAATCAAAATTTATGAACAATTGTGTTAGCTTTTCTATGAATGATACAGTACATTTGAATTCGACAATCATGTGTTGCGACAAAACACATGTTTACATATTAATCATACTATGGTAAAATTAAAAAAATTTTTTTTTTTATTTTTAAAAAAATTTTTATTATACAGGGTGCGAATAATTTTAGTTTGGTCAGAGGCGTATTCAGGGAAATTTATATTAAACGACGAGCTGGCTGGGATGCGATTTTTTCAGATAGCGAATTCCGAAAAAAAATTTATATCTTCGGCAATTATACACCGAGATAAACCATCTGTTAAAAGGAAGAGAGTTATTTACTTTACACCCTGTATATATGTATATATATATATATATATATATATATATATATATATATATATATATATATATATATATATATATATATATATATATATATATATATATATATATATATATATATATTGTGTGAGTTTTTCGGGAGTTGCCATTTTTATTACAGCCAAACCGTTGACTTAACCGAAAAATTGTTCAAATAAGAGTTGTAGATATCGACGGGGGCAACCAATTGCGATAATTAGGAGCTTTATAGCTCTTATGGTTTTCGAGCTATGATACAAACTTACCTTTTTTTTAAATGGAATAGTATACTTATTTGTTGATAAAAATTATTTAATAAAGCAACAGAAACAAAAAATAAAAAAATAAAAATTTTTATCTAAAGTTTTTTTTTTCAAATTTTACAACTTTCGCGCTTAAAAATGATTTATTTAAGTGAATTTTGATGAGTTTAAGAGCGCCTAGGTCAAACAAGCCTGATAATTACGAAAAGTAGCAAGCGGTAATTGTATTTATGCTACATAGATGGCTTTACCGTATAGGTTTACCTAGAGTCCCTATAATAAATAGAGTCGTGACATGTCATCCATTTTCTTTCCATAACAGAGCGGGAAGCTTCGAAATTAATTATCACATGTTTGTGTAAATATTTTTGAGTACATAATTATTGTTAATAGGTTATTAGTTTATGAACAATTAAAAAAATTTAATTTAATTATTCTTTCTAGGTTAAACTAAATGGTTTTTGTTAAATATTTTTTAACTTATTTTCAATTTATTTTACCCAACGTTAGACAGAAAATGCCGGAACCAATCACTGTTCATCACACATGTCATGACTCTATTATAGGGACTCTATTTTAGTATAAATGAAAATGGCCAAAAAATTAGAAATTTATAATTTCAGCTATTTAACTAGGCAAATTTTATTAATTTTTATTCAATTTTGGGTGTTCATATGGATTTATAACTAAAATATATCTTCCTGAAATGTAATTAAATCAAGTACTTCATATTATGTAATTATTAAAAATTATACTTATTTTTAATAATTAATTACATAATATGAAGTACTTGATTTAATTACATTTCAGGAAGATATATTTTAGTTATAAATCCATATGAATACCAAAAATAATAGTATATTATTCAACGAGCTAGTAATGATAGCTATTACTCACGAAGATGAAATTGCGACACGAGCCGAGCTTGTGAGGCGAGTGTCGTAATGCATCTGAGTGAGTAATAGCCATTGCAAGCGAGTAAAATACGATATTTTTTCTACGACTTTTTTCCTTTTTGATTTAAATAAAATTGAATATAAATTTTAAATCAAATTTTTAAGCTATTTCTAATTTCATTAAAAGTTTGTATAATATTATGTATAAAACGATCAAAACAAAACATAAACTACTTTATTTACTTGAACGTTACTAGGCAATATATATTAAATTAAAACTTGATACATACATATATACACAAAACAAAAGCAAACCCATGGAATAATGATTAATACTGTGACTTCATTGGTCAAGAGGGTATTGAGTAATGAACATACCTCCACACCTTTGAATAATGCCTAACTTTCTCGACAATTAACGGATATATAATGAGTGTGTTCTTCAATAGGAGTAGAAAAACAATCTTATTCTATGAAAAATGTATTTTATTTTATATCCTGAAAAATTTTAAATAATTATCAAAACGAAATAATTAACTATAAAATGACAAGTGGTCATCCAACAAATAAAGTATACCAAGAAAATAATCTATAATCATTTGGTTACAAACTAAAATAAAAAAATTTCGCAGTTTTGTAAGATACTAAAATACAGTTGACTTTCGGAGATTGTCCAATCAAAAATTGTCAATATTGCAGTGATAGGGATTTAAACATCGCATGTTTACGTCACACGAATACTGCAAACACACAATTTTTGTGAATACAATGTTCGTGTGACGTAAACATACGATGTTTAAATCCCTAACACTGAAATATGGACAATTTGCGATTGGACAATCTCCGAAAGTCCACTGTACGCTGCCAATGGGTTGTGGCACACAGCTTTCTCGTACTCGTAAAAGGACTTTGGTAATTTAATGCCCAATATATCTTTGTGTAATTTAATATAGGTATATAAATTAATAAAAATAAATAAACAAAACGATTCATAAAAAATTGAGCGAAATGAGGCTAGCAGTAAATAAGATATTGACATTTAATGGAATTTCATGGTAGTGTCGTGGATACTCTTACTCCGAATGCAATGAAATTTGTAGGGGACCATCTAGGAAACATACCGCATAATTTCTGATAATTTCATAAAAATTAATTGAATAGTTCAGAAGTTATGCCACTTGGTGCAATTTAGTATATTAATGGAATGACATGGTAGCGACGTAGCTACCGTTACTGCGATTTCGATTAAATTCATAGGGGACCATCTAGGAACCAAACTGCATAATTTCTAAAAATTTCATTACAAACAATCGAATAGTTCAGAAGTTATGTCACTTGGTGCAAACTGGTGACACATAGACAGACAGGCACCAAACCAAAATTATTCAGGAAGCTCTAAAACGTAAAATTTGCGTAAAAAATTTTATTTTGGTAAAAATTTGCTTTAGTAGATAATCTCGGAAGCAATAAAATAATTAGGCAATTTGATTACACACTAAAGTAATTAGAATTAATAAAATTGTACTTTAGTTTAGTATATTTATTTATTATATTTTATTTAGGAAGTGGTTGTAATTAAATAAAATTTGTGTAATTTTATTAAAAACTTTATTAAATACTGTCGTTTTCATAATATGGAGAACCGTTTTAATACAGAACATGTTTTAAAGATGTTAAAATTGTCGGCGATCGGCCGATTATTTTGGCACCACACCTTTAGACACCAAAATTTCAGCCCTCTAGATTTATTTGGGTGACCTATGCGAGTAGTACAAACTTCGAAAACGTCGAAAAAGCATGAAATTGAAGCTTTAAAATGGTGGAGGTGGGGGTAAAATATTAAAACCTCCAAAAAGCACAACCTAGGTACGAACTTTATCAACACACCAAATTTTAACCCTCTACGTTAATTCTGCCGGGCTGTGGGCGTGTTAGATCCAGCCAAAATACTTTTTTCCTCCTCTACTCTCTCCAAATCATCCTAGGTAGCTGAATTTTGGATATGTTGTAGAATAGGGGTGGCCAACCCGCGGCCCGTTTGCCGCATGTGGCCCGCCTTGAACTTTTTTTGGCCCGCGAGATTCATCACACTTATACAAAATATATTTATTTTATAATGACCAAGATAGTAAAGGTCATTGCATTAAAAAAAAAAACGCCGTGAGCAGCGGGGCCCCATCACGGAAGTCGAATTTTTGCTTTCATCTTCGGTATTGGATGTCTACAAGCGAAATGTAATTGAAAGTTTACAAGCGATTTGTCATTTTAGTGGTTTGCTGCCAATACTTTGAACAACCTTCACTAAAGGCGTTCTTACTGGAAAAGAAATTAAGGTTATATAAGTATTTGTTTAAAATACATGTCTTAGAGACATATTGTTAAAATATATACGGCAATCTCGAAAAATGTTGTATTAAAATATTTTTTGGACAATTATTTTACTTTTTTTTTTAAAAAAAAAATCGTTTAATAATTTGACAAATGACATCTGTGCCTAATCTATGTCCGCCATCATTTAGTTTTGGAAATAGATAATGCCAGTTTCACACGTAACTAATTTTGACTTCTTTAATATGGTGTAATATTAAATATTACAACTGCAGTTGTAATCTAATAACCTGTTTATTAAATATTAAGTTTACTATTTGAGGAAAAATTACAAATTATTTTGATAATTAATGTATTTAATTAATAAATTTGGTCTTATTGTAACAGCTTAATGCGAAGATACCATCACTAGTTATTTTGCGTGCTTTGAATGTAAATTGCAAATTATCCGTATTTTTTGCGTTCGATTAAATAAACTTGGCCATGGATTTTGAAAATTAAAACTTAAAAATGCAATTTCTCAAAAATATGAAATAAAATAATGAAAATTTTAGCATAATTGGTAATTTGAAGTAATAAACTAATTTTTATTACAACAATATTTTTTTTGGGATATATAAATTTCACGAAGAATTTTTTCAACCTTCTCCCAAATTGCGTGGACTAGCTTTATAGAAGGATGGACATAATGAAACCAATATCTTCTATTTCATAGCTTTTCTTTATTAAAATTGCCAAAATATTTTCGATATGTTTAATATCATCTTCAGTGGCAGAAATTATCTAAATTTCAGATTGTCATTCTTGGATAACAACCAACCATACCAACAATCCATTAGAACGATTTAACTAGTTTTTTTGCATTTCACATGGAAATTTGTCAATCGAAAAAATTTTTTATAAAATAATTACTTTAATTTAAAACAATTAAAAAATTAAACAATTAAATTAAAGTAATTATTTTATAAAAAATTTTTTCGATTGACAAATTTCCATGTGAAATGCAAAAAAACTAGTTAAATCGTTCTAATGGATTGTTGGTATGGTTGGTTGTTATCCAAGAATGACAATCTGAAATTTAGATAATTTCTGCCACTGAAGATGATATTAAACATATCGAAAATATTTTGGCAATTTTAATAAAGAAAAGCTATGAAATAGAAGATATTGGTTTCATTATGTCCATCCTTCTATAAAGCTAGTCCACGCAATTTGGGAGAAGGTTGAAAAAATTCTTCGTGAAACTAATTTTTAAAAAACATCTCAAGATATGTTTCCATTTGAAAAAAAAAAGTTTTTCTATTCCGAAAAAACCGTAGGTCCTAGAAGTCTGCAACAATTTTTCCTGAACGGCCCCCTCTATTTTGAGTATTTTTTGTATAAACTTTTTTTCGATTAGATGCATATTTTAGGAATAAATCGAATGGCAACTCCCGAAAAACTCACACATTATATATATATATATATATATATATATATATATATATATATATATATATATATATATATATATATATATATATATATATAAATTTTAGTGAATATTATTTTCGGTTTCTACGGACCTCAAAACAAATTTGTGCCATAGTCCCGGGCTCAAGTCGCGTCATAACAGTGGCTGTAATAGCTGAATTCCATTCTGGAAATTCGCTAAAAGTACAAAATTTTTTATAGTTTTCCGTGTGAAAAAGTAGGAAGATTTCAAAAGAAAAAAAAAGCTCCCATAGGAACATAACGGCTTACCTACTGATTGATAATCTATTTGATTTTTCTTTTCTGGATAAAAAGATACGCCAAGCCAATAAACTCGTATCTCATCCTACTCGTATCCCGATAGTAACCTACATCTGCGAAACAATGTATTAAAGATTCAATCTTTAATTTATAATCAGTTCCACGGTTTAGAAACATGTTCAGGTTTGCATGGTATAAGAGCGGCTTACCAATAGTTAGCGGGGCTTCGGAAACGTCCAACAACGAAATTGTCACAATTTTTTTTATAAAACAATGAAGTAACGTTAAACCCGGTACATTTATCACACAATTGTCAGAAAGTACCTGTCATATGTTAGTTCCAAAACGTTATCACGGAAATTTAATCGTTATCACTATGAACTATAAAACATATCCATGCCTTTTCGTGGAACAGAGAAAATTTTCATACTTTCCCCTCCACTCCATCGCCAGTCATACTAAGAGAAGATTTTATTGAATCGAGATCATATCAAGAGTGACACTAACATGGACACAAGATTTTACCCTATCGAGAATAGACCGAGAGTGGTACTATAGTGTTGAATGGACCCTATGTACGCTATGTACAGTGTACACGTCACTGATTTCTATCGGCAATTAGATCTGATACTCTTTCTAGTTTCATCACCAAAGGCGCGACTTATAATATAATTTTCTCCGATATATTTTGATGAAGTGATGTTTGAAAGACAGTGGCATAAGAAAAAGATTTGTGTATCAAACTAAAGTCAGGGCTGTAGGTAATATTGTCTGAGGGTCTCGCAATTTCCAAATTTTTTTTTAATTTTATTGCATGTCTACGTGAGTTAATTTTATATATGTAATATGCAAGATACCAGTGCTGTATAGATACTGCATAAAATGTATCTAGATACAGATACAGATACTCCGAGTAAATTTGTATCTAGATACAGATACAGATACTCAAAATAAATTTGTATCTAGATACAATGTATCTAGATACTGATATACAGATACTTTTTAAGAATAACTATAGTATATTCCTTCGTTAATGCCGTTAAATATACAAAATAGTTTCATTTGTATTATCAAAATATGGAATATGAGAAGATAGTAAAACGCTTAATTTTTAATTATATTTAAAAAAAAAAATTATACAATTTATTTTGTAACATTAATTACACATAAGAATCACACATATATTAAAAATTTCATTGATTGTACTATAGACGTAATAGATTAACAATACTATAGGTGATAGTATAGCCGTATAGTATAATTTATAGTACAGGCGTATACTATAGATCCTATAGACAGCATTGACGGCATTGACTAAGAAGAATTCATGAAATGGTTGCCACCGTCATAGAGGACCTTCTTAATTTACGCAAAATTATAAAAAGTAAACTAGATGAAAAATAAATAAATAAGCTAGCTTAAACCATAAGTTTCTCTAACGGCCGGTTTTACAAACGGAGTTTAAGCTTAAGCTTAACTAAACCTAGTTTAAAAGTTAAACCCAGTTTATCTTCGCGTCTGTTTTACAATACAATTTAAAGCAAAGTTTAAGTAAGCTTGTGTTGGCGAACCTGCTTTCAATCATTTGCTCATTTCATTCAATACATGTATGTATCTGTATCCGCCAAAGTCGGTAAAATAACTCTATTTTACCAACCGTTCAACCGTATGTATCCAGCGTATCCAGATATACTTCATACGCGATATACGCTACAAACGTAACCTATATAGAAATAACGCTATAAAGGAAAAAAATTATTTTAATTAATAAAATTAAAAAAAGAAATTTAAAAAAATGAATGACACAAATGAAAAAAAAAGATCAGTAAATTTCATGAGTAATGAAATTGAGCATGGTGGCCACAGATTTTTAAAGATCAAATTCACTGGCTTTTCCAGGTTTTCTAGAAATTTTATTAAAAAATTCCCTGACTATTTCCCGGACTATTTTATCCCAAAAAGCTAAAAAAATTTTTTAATAACTTTTTAACACTTTTTCTTAAAAAAGTAAATGATGAGCAAAAAAAAAAAAAGAAATCCGCCCCAATTTTTAAATCTAATCTCAAAACAAGTGAAAAATTGATTGAAGTTTTGTCCCTAAATAAACAAAATTATAAAAATTAATTTTTTCCAGTCTTCTGGTAAAATTCCCTGACTTCCAAAAAGTTCAGAATTCCCTGGCATTTCCAAGTTTTCCAGTAATGTGGTCACCATGATTGAGTATTTAATTGCTCTAGTAGAGAAATATAAAAATCATATAAAAATATAATCGAATCTCTAAAAACGACCTCAGCCATAGAGAAGGCAAATGCTCCTTGTTACATCGTAGTTATATCTTTTCTATGATCTTAACTAGGTAAGCTTAGTTTAAATGGTTTAAGCCACCTTTATTGGTAGTTTAAATATAAGCCGAGTTTAACAGATAAACTCAATATGTAAAACGGTCTCATTTACTTAAACTTGGTTTAACTAATAAACTCAGTTTAAACTCGGTTTGTAAAACTGGCCGTTAAGCCACCTTTATTGGTAGTTTAAATATAAGCCGAGTTTAACAAATAAACTCAATATGTAAAACGGTCTCATTTACTTAAACTTGGTTTAACTAATAAACTCAGTTTAAACTCGGTTTGTAAAACCGGCCGTAATGTACTGTTATGTTTCAAAAACAATAAAGTTTCCAACATATTCTCTGATACAAAATTTCTTCTCGCGGTAATAATTTGTCCAGCTGTACTAAATAGTCGTTCAACTGGAGCACTTGATATTAAAATTGTATTATATTTTTAAAAAATTGAATTAACTGTTGGAAATTGGGGCAATGTAAACAGATTTTTCTTGTAAAAATCTAAGAGCTTCAACCTCTGCTGAATTAAAGTAAGTTTGTTTTAAATTATGGGTGCAATCATTTTAAAGAACTGGCCAACTGACCAATGAAGAATCTAGATACTTTTTTCACATGCACACATTAGCCACTACGGAATATCATTACCACACATAACCAAAATATTAGGTCTGTTCCTGTACTATAAAAAATTATAAGTAAAGCGAGGAATTACAGTGTAGTATAAATCATTATGTCAAAAAATTGAATATTCTCCAGGAGCGCAAAAACAAGTACGGAGGGTCAAAAAATGACAATAAATTATAATTTTAAAATCTATAATCGTTTAAAAATTTGAATTGTTATTATGTTTATGCAAACGAAAATGTTACTTTCAGTGAAATATAGCACACCTCATTCACATATTAATGTTCAACAAACCAACAACTTCTGTGTCTAAAATTTTTTTACTGCATTAAATTAATAATTTGTTGATTACTCACGGTATAAAAAAAAAATTGGAACTCTTAAATTAATAATCGTATATTTGAAAGATACTATTGATGTATGTGTGTATAACTGTATATATGTAAAGCGAGCGATCAAGACGTTCATTTTTAATATTCTCATGTTTCCTTTTTTTTTCAAGTTTCTTTAACAAAATTATTTTTTTAAAGTAATAAATACTCATGAGTAGATATTTTTAAAGTATTCTGACCTTTTCAGAAATATAGGTCCATAAAATTTATTTGGTTCATACTTCATACAAATAAATGGGTTTTTTTGTTGAACTTTTGAGCGCTAATAATATAATATATAGACCGTAATACACTCTTGGGTAAAATTATTAAGTAAAATTTTTGTTTTACAAATCCAAATTATGTGTATATAGATTAATTAGCCATTGTATAATTTTTATTTGTTTAATATTAATGTGGTGGCATAATATTACGCCTGTTACCGTATGTACACCAGTAAAAGGCACTTAGCGTACTTACATACTGATTGTGAATACGAAGATATACATTGGATTTTATTTTTGTAGGTACATATGTATGTACTTGTTCTGTGTGTGTGTTATGTAGCTATTGTACGTACATATTTGTTCTCATATATTATGTCAGTTTTGTTGATGTGGTTATCAACATACATTAGGTATTAACAAGTTTTCATTTAAGTATTTATTAATTTATTATTTTATTATAAAATGTTAAATGTTTGTTTCTTTCTATGTAATATATAATATTAAACTTCTTCATGTTTAGTTTATTGATGTCTGTTGTCTATTTATGAAATGTCTCCTCTAAAAATTTTGCTGAACACGCTCTTTTATATAATTTTTACAATTTTTGCGATG
Source organism: Brachynemurus nebulosus (assembly GCA_035578155.1). NCBI lineage: Eukaryota > Metazoa > Arthropoda > Insecta > Neuroptera > Myrmeleontidae > Brachynemurus > Brachynemurus nebulosus. The sequence goes on from JAPWDM010000028.1 coordinate 4,754,334, forward strand.
AAGAAAAAGTAATTTTTTATAGGTGTGTTTACATAATACAAATATAGTTGGACAATACAAGTTTTGTTCGTTCGTAGCGCAAGTGATGTTACAAACTTGATTTGGCAGATTGTACTAATTATCAGTTTGTATAAACAAAATATACCTGAATGTCATCGTTTCCATACCTACCACAATAACTATAGAGCGCATTTAGAAAAACTTGGTAAATGTATTTATGAAAAATAGATAGATTATGTGCCGCTTCTAACGAATGGTGATACGTTTTTTCGGCAATTTTGACAGGATAATTTATGACCTGCACTATAGAATCCTCGCTTTAATTATAAGACATCTAATGCATAATAAAAATAGAAATTAGGAAATCGCTCCCGTAAATTTTTTATCTTTTCTGACTATATTCAAATTTTAATTATATAATTGATGGTGGATTAATATAGGAATTTTCAGTGACGTAATACAATTATAAGAAATCATGAACTGGATAGCGATTCTTGAAAAGTGAAGTGAAGTGGAATGGAATGAAATGAAATAGCTGAGAACAGAACCAAAGTAAATATATGTTTATAAGTTAGTAGGCATACATTATTGTGATGATGGGTACTCTATTGACGAAATTGATTACTATATATATTACATACATTACATACGTGAGAAGGTATTATTTATGGTACCCAGTTTTAATTTCCGGTTACATATTATGTGGAATTTAAAAAATAAAATTTACAAAAATTCATCATTTTATTGCCATCTTTCGTCCATTCCGTTTGCGTTCGTTGTGATTTTTGAGTAGCTAGCTGTGTTTTATATTAACTGTTTTAATTTTTTACTTTTTTTCTTGTATTTTAATTATTTTTTATCTTTTATTAATATTTTTTATTTAAATTGTATATCTTCCTTTTTAATAGTAGTTAATAGTAGAAATAAAATTTCGACATAACCTTGTTTTGTAGTAGTAGCGTTTGTTTTTAGTCGAATTTACTCCAAAAAATTAGACTTATATACAGTCTATACGATAAGAGCTGCGAGAGGCGAGAGTAGGGCGCTATCAGTTTTTCGGACCCGTAGAACACGAATATGTAGAAAAAAAAATGTCTGATATATATATATATATATATATATATATATATATATATATATATATATATATATATATATATATATATATATATATATATATATATATATATTCCCGCCACCTTTTAATTTGTGTAGGGCCCCCTATGGAAGTTAAGAGATGAAATTTGGTAAATGGGGCTCATTTTCGAGGCACCTCATACTATCAAAGTGGGGTCAAATTTTGGGCAAATTTTTTTTTTGACCCGACCTTTAAGGGGGTGGTGGGGGGCGGAAAAGCAATAAAACTTTTCCAAACCGGTTTTAAATAATATTTCGGTCAATTATCTACAACATATCCAAAATTCAGCTTCCTAGGATGATTTGGTGGGAGTAGAGGGGGAAAAAACGATTTCCGCTGGATCTAACAGGTCCCCAGCCCCCCAGAATTAACGTAGAGGGTTGAAATTTGGTGTGTTGATAAAGTTCGTACCTAGGTTGTACTTTTTGGAGGTTTTAATATTTTATCCCCACCCCCCTCATTTTTAAGCTACAATTTCATGCATTTTCGACGTTTTCAAAGTTTGTACCACTCGCACAGGTCACCCAAATAAACCTAGAGGGCTGAAATTTTGTACTCGGATTGAGTTAGTATCAAGGGGGTGCTGTTTGGGAGTCTCGACTTTCAAACCCTACCGTCACCATTTTTATACCCAAAAGAACATGATTTTTCTTGTTTTTTAACAATTTCGTTCGGGTCAAAATCCCCCCAAATAAACCTAGAGGGCTGAAATTTTGTGTACAGGTTAAGCTAATAGCCAGACACTGTTTTTTGGGGATTTCAACTTTTAACCCTTACCCCCACGATTTTTACGCCAATATTTCCTTAATTTTTTTGCTTGTTTTCTAACACGTCTAGAGACTCTCTAAGGAAACCTAGAGGACTGAAATTTTGTACGTGTATTCAGTTAGTATCCAGCTAGTACCTTTTAGGGAGTCCACATTACTTTTCCCCCCACTTCTTCCATTTTTACATCGGAATTGAATGCTATTGTTAAATGTGTTTTAAATGCATTACTTTTATTCTAAATACAAGTAGGCGAATAGTAATTTTAAAAAATTTTAAAAAAAGTGAATACAATTTTTTAACAAATGAAATACATACATATTAAGTAATTTGAAAATGTTATTAAAGTCACTGTTTATTTATAAATTAGGAATTTTGGATTTTTATTATTTATAAAATAGAAATTTTGGATTTTTTTGGAAAGAAAAAATATCTTCATAAAAGCCTTCCAGTTTACTATTTAAGTTCCTTTTTTAATATTTAAAAATAAAACACAAAGGCAATTGGCGGATAAGCATGGATAGAAATGCCCTCGTACGAATTTTGTTGGCTTTTTCCTTGTTAACTGCTATCGGCACAAAATTGAAATTTACTGAGATTCAGCCCTTAAAAACTTAAAACATTTTTTTAAAGCCCCGATCAACCGGACACTCATCATCAGTTTTGAAACCACCAAAATTACAAATCGCTTGTGGACTTTCAATTATATTTCGCTTGTAGACACTCAATACCGAAGATGAAAGGAAAAATTCGACTTCCGTGATGGGGCTCCGCTGCTCACGGCGTTTTTGTTTATTTAGTAATTTTATTTAGTTTTTAATAATTTTTTTTCTGTAATTATTTTCTAATAATACTAATGATAAATGTTTGTAAATTTTATTTTTTAAATTCCACATAATATGTAACCGGAAATGAAAACTGTGTACCATAAATAATACCTCCTCATGTATGTAATATATATTGTAATCAATTTCGTCGATAGAGTACCCATTATCACAATTAGGGATTGCAATCCGGATCCCCGGATCTGGTAATCCGGCGGATCCGGCGTCATTTGACGTCCACCGGATCCGGTAAAAAATACATGACACCAACTTTCAAGAAAAATACTCGCGTTGTTATATTAGCAGGTACGTAAATGTGTAAAGTTCGAGGAAAATATTTGTCTTCTATTCATGACTATTTGTTGACAATAAAACCAACAAGTGCAGAAGCTAAAAGGCTCTGTTTTCGAGCACTGTCACTGAGTAGTTATACTTAAAATAACTATTTAAGATATGTATATTGAAAAATAAGAAAAATTTCTAAACTTGTTATTGTGATAATTGTGCCATTCATTGAACAGAGTTACGATAAGTGACACAATTATAAGAATGAGACTGCTTAGCGTCCCTAAGTTACCTAATTATTGGGGTCTCGGTTGATTAAGGTTAACCTATTTAAATTTAGGTTACTTTTATAATGTAAGTTACAATAGTATGTTATATACTAAGGGACGAAAGTGTGAGTTTTAATTCCGAGTGTAAAGTTTGTTTGTCAGAGGGTCTGTAAAGGCCTGAGGACAACAATTCACACGAAGGATAAAAAAAAAAACCACTTAAGTCCTGTGGCGTATATATTTTTTTTTTTAAATTATAAAAATTAAGAAAAAATTTTTAAATATCATTCAAATTGTATATAGTACTATTACATCAAGTTTACTTTGGATAAATTAGTCGAATTATATTATTTTAAATTATCTAGCAACGCTATTCAATTTAATTCTCTGTAAATTCTGCCTGTTGATTGACTTAAAAGCGGGACAAGAAGAATTTTTTAGTCCCTTGGGACTAAAAGTACCACTTTACTCCCTATTATGAGGGATTAAACCATGTATTTCAGTCCCGGAATTACAAAAACTAATAATTTATAGTACACTCACTTGATCATCTTTTATACAGTTGTACAGTTGATTTTCGAACAAAAGGTAAAAATTGTTTTGATATGACCAATCCGGTCGCATCTAACCGGATCGACGATAATCCGGTCGGATCCGACCAGATTGAAATTGGTGCCGGATTGCAATCCCTAATCACAATAATGTATACCTACCAACTTATAAAAATATATTTCCTTTGGTTCTGTTCTCAGCTACTTCATTTCATTCCATTCCGCTTCACTTCACTTTTCAAGAATCGCTGTCCAGACCCATTTATCCTAATGCTTTTACCTATAGATACTATTCACCTATACAAATTCATACCTACGTAAAGATTTTGGAACTTAATTGTTTAAATTTGTTAATCAAATTCATAATTCTCATTGTTGAATATTACTAAAATAACCATAATTTTATATTAAAAATTGGTAAATAAGGTTATAAAATGTATCTGTATCTAAAGTTTATAAAAAAGATACAAGATACAGATCAAATGTATCTAGATACTAGATACAGATACTTAAAAATAAATATATCTAGATACAGATACAAGATATGTAAATTTGTATCTAGATACTGATTTCAGATACTTGTATCTAGATATCAGTACTATACAGCACTGCAAAATACATAATATAAGCTGAAATGAAAATGTTAAGTTTATTTTAAAAATTATCAATCCAATGGTGTTATCGATTTGTCCATACTTTACTGGTTACCGAATAAAATATTCTCGAACTTTTGTCAAATACCACTGTTTGGCTTCTTTTTCAATGGCTAAGCCAATAAAGTAATCTATTTTTCGGTATCCTTACTGGTTGACGAAAAATTAGAAAAATATTCAACCCTCTAGGTTAATTCTGGGGGGCTGTGGGCGTGCTAGATCCAGCCAAAACACTTTTTCCCCCTCTACCCCCTCCAAATCACCCTAGGAAGTTGAATTTTGGATATGTTGTCAATAATGGCTAATTAATCTATACACCGAAACATTATATTCAACTGGTTTGAAAAAGTTTTATTATTTTGGCGCCTCCCACCAACCCCTTAAAAGGTGAGTCGGATCCAAAATTTGTCCCACTTTTATAGTATTGTTGTGCATCGGAAACAGCCCCACTTACCAAATTTGAACTCATTCTCTGATAATTAGAGGAATTCCAGGAATTCCAGTTTTTCCTGGAATTCCTCTAAGTTTTATTTTTTGCGGACTTCCCTATTTATTATGGGGTTAGTTGGTTTTTAATTTTGTTTTCCTCCTGTCAAATTGACAGCTACTTTGATTTTTGAGGTCATGTCCTTTGTTGAGGTCTTTCGGTTGTTTTCACAACTGAACTCGAATTTTCCTGAAGATGATCATTTAAATGGTTGAAACATGTAGAACATTTTATTAATTTTCTATTATTTTCATGCAGGCTGTCGTACATTTTGAATTTACACATTTAATTTTACCTGCAGTGGGTTTTGATAATATAATAAATAATGTTATATTTGTTACTAGAACTTTTTAAGGTACGTATAAACAAAATTTCATCGATTTTTAAATTTTTGTGTTTCAACTTTGAGGGGGTGGTTCACCCCTTAAAAACGTTTATTAGCAGCAACTGATATTTTTTGTTACTAGGTAGCCACCCTCTATGGGAGCATTTGTAACGCAACGAGCCAAAGTGTCTTGCTCTTACTTTTAAGAACATTACACTTGTTTTGAAGTGCTTTTGCCTTACTTTGAAGATATTTGTATATTCCTGTCTCACTTTCCATGTTCTTGAGAGAAGGGTGAAGGTATGTATACGATGTGATACGATGATTCTAGCATACATAGTTTATATGTAATCAAGTAATAGCGTTCGGTATACATCGTATCACATCGTATACATACCTTCACCCTTCTTTCAAGAACATGGAAAGTGAGACAGGAATATACAAATATTTCAAAAGTAAGACAAAAGCACTTCAAAACAAGTGTAATGTTCTTAAAAGTAAGATGAAGACACTTTGGGAGCATTCGTAACGCAACGAGCCAAAGTGTCTTGCTCTTACTTTTAAGAACATTACACTTGTTTTGAAGTGCTTTTGCCTTACTTTGGAGATATTTGTATATTCTTGTCTCACTTTCCGTGTTCTTGAGAGAAGGGTGAAGGTATATATACGATTTTTACCGAACGCTATTACTGACTATAAACTATGTATGCTAGAATCATCGTATCATAGAGATGTACACGATATGATTTTACTCACAGAATACTAATTTAAATACAAGAGTAATATTGTACTAGATTTTAGATAAAATTTCTTGTTAATACAATAATACGTGAAAGTTTTTAAAAAATGTGTTGTTAATTATTAAGAATTTAGCTAATTCACTTGAATGAACAAATTCTTCAAGGAATAGTTTTAACCTTATGTAAAGGCCAGGCCAATGACGAACAAAATTCTATTATTCATAATGCTAATTTCTTTATACCTATTAAAATTTTTGCCAGTTCAACATTTTACATTCAATTCTTATCAAAATTCTGTACAATTCTTATTATAATAAAAAAAATTAATAATAATAATAATAATAATAATAATAATAATAATGGTGGTGAGGACACCTATAGCAGCTGCCCTTGGCACCCGTGAGGGATATTTATCCCCCATTGGTGTCAAGGAGGCTAAGGGTTCCAGGGGTAGTTTATGCGCAATACAGTAATCTTCGGATTCCATTAGCCTCTGACTACCCAAGATCGGCACCGTTCCTTCTCGAGGTACCACCGTTTTCACAAAAGGTGTCGGATCGACAGTTCATTTTTTAACCTTCATTTTTATTTTGTTTCGTTTTTATTGTTTTTTGTTTTCGTTATTTTGATTTCTTTTTGTTTCAGGTTTTCTTTTATCTTTTGTTTCCTTTTTTTGTTTTTGGTTTTGTTTTGTTTTCGTTTTTTCAATGTTGTCCCAACTTCAAGTCATCTTCGGAACCCACACTAGCTCGTGTGTGGCTTAGCGGCGTTGCCTGGAAAAGGGGATCCTGGTGACTGACGGAAGCCGTTACTTGCGAGTACGGCGGAACAACACGTCACTTCGGCCCTGGCTTCAGGCATAGACCGTGGCTGCGGTTATGCACCGGCCGCAGTAAATTCGAGCGCCCCGGGGTCGTGCGTGTCACTGGGGCAATGGGTTTCGTCCCTAGGGCCCCTCATTCCCGTATCCCTGGCGTGGGAGTCCCACGTCCCTTATGAGGCTCCGTGGAGGGTGGGGAGCGGGGTGGGGGATTTATTGTGTTAACTTTTATGGGTAACGAGAAAATTTTAAATACGGGCGAGTCCGGGCCCAAAAACACGGACGCGAACGTCGCTTCGCCACCAATACCCGGCGGAAGCAATGGTAGCGGGGTTGCAGCCGCTACCTCCACGAATGTAACCACACCGCCAGCCGGTGCTGTAGTTACTAAAACTACGGGGGGTATCCCTCCTCCCAGCAAGAAAACAAAAGGGAACCGTCGTGGGCGTCCATTTGACTTGAACGCCCCAAGAGTGCAAGATTCGTATGTTAAGTTTCTCGTTGTTAAACCGAAGGAAGGTGACTTTAGCAAGACCAGTCCCTTCCTTCTGGCTAAAATAGTTAAGAGTGATATCGGGCAGGTAAAAGATGCCAAAATATCGGGCAAAGGGTTGCTCGTGGAGGCATCCTCACCGGCACAGTCAGCGAAAATCCAAAACATGCAAACATTAGGACAGTACGCGGTGGAAGTGACACCTCATGGTGTACTTAACTACTCCAAGGGAGTAATAATCCACCCTTCTCTCGCGTACTGTACCCTAGAGGAGATAGTGTCGGAGATGTCTTCACAGGGGGTAATAGAGGCCAAAAGATTGAGGTACAATAGGGGGAACAAACATCCAGAATCCCCCCTAATTCCGCTAACTTTTAATAGTACTACTCTACCGAAACAAGTAGTAATTGGCCTGTTCAACAAAGTGGATGTGCGTCCGTATATTCCAGCACCCATGAGGTGCTACCACTGTCAAAGATACGGACACATCTCACAGCGTTGCAACGTAGAGCAGCAGGTCTGCATGTGCGGTAAGCCGTTACACGAAGGACGACCGTGCGGCGAACCAATGTAATGCGTTAATTGTGGGGGCAATCACTCGGCCAAATCGAGGAATTGCCCCATATATAAACAAGAGTCAGCCATCCAAGAGCTGAGAGCCCTGGAACGATTATCATATCCAGAGGCACGTCGAAAGCTTTTGGGCAACATGCCCCGACGCTCGGCCTTGGATGGTTACGCACGCGCTGCTGCGGCCCCCGCCCCTACAGCGGCTGAAAAAAATTCGGAAATTAAAGAACTAAGAGAATCGATGCGCAAAATGTAAGAATGCATGCAAATTATGCAAGAGAGTTTAATGCGCTCAGTGGGTGTACCTATTTCCACACCCACCACAGCCGCTGTCGTGTCAGCCAAGGTCCCTGAGACTAAAAGGGTGATAACAACCACCCCTCAGGGACCAGTCGTACGTACTGTGACGTCTTCCCCCAAAAAGAAGACGTCACCGAAGAAGGCTTCGCCTCCGAGAAGGCGCCGTAGTGAGGGGGAGAAGGAGGTGGTTCAACAACGGTCCCCGAAAAAGGGACCAACAACATCCACCTCTGAGGCGGAATCAATGCCGCCTCCACCCATTATGGCTCCGTTACCCCAGCGGTCAACGGCGCCGTCCCGACCGGGCACACCCGAACGCCCGGTCACCCCCCTCCCGAGTCGTTCAATCACAACACCGATGAGCGACTCGGAAAGTACGACCGCGTCGGTACGGTCGGGTGTTAAGCGCCCGACGTCCGACGCCTATACCAACACCTCGGCCACAGAGTCCGATAACTCAGACGCCGAGGTGAAAACGGTAAAAAGAAAAAAAGGCTGGCCCAAGGGGAAACCTAGGAAGTAGCCACACTTCCTAGGGAGCAACCCAAGTAGTAACAGAAATGGCTATTATACAATGGAACTGTAATGGTGTAAAACATCATTACTGTGAATTACAGATGCTTCTGGCTGAGCACACGCCTATGTGCGTGTGCCTCCAAGAGACACATTTACGGCCGGCGGAACAATTTTCAATAAAAAATTACCATATCCGCCGGCACAACGTACAGCCAGACATCAGGGCGAGGGGGGGTGTTGCCATCATTATAAAAGATGGCGTCCCCTTCCGGGATCACCCATTAAACACCCCCCTACAAGCAGTTGCAATACAATTTCTAAAACCGCCACAGTTCACAGTATGCTCGGTCTACTTACCAGATTTCGACTGGAATATCGAAACCCTGACCGAGCTTACCTTACAGTTACCACGTCCATTTTTGTTACTAGGAGATTTTAATGCTCACAACCCCATGTGGTGCTGTAGCACAAGAGACGCCCGTGGAAGACTCATAGAACGGTTTCTAGACGAGTCTGAAACGGTCTTGTTGAATACCGGTCAAGGTACTTTCATCAATGCAAGAACCGGTGAGCTGTCGGCTATCGACTTATCACTTGGCTCACCGGTCATGGCACACCGTTATGAATGGACGCTGGCGTCTGATTCATACGGTAGTGACCATATTCCCATTATATTGAACAGTACCACGCCGATGACTCCACAATCATCTTCGCCGAGATGGCGTCTCCGTCAAGCTGATTGGGAAATGTACGCTAATTCATTCCGTACACCCCAGCTGACTGGAGCCGTAGAAGATGATGTGGAGAAAATGTCCTCCAGTGTCATTGAAGCAGCATATCAGAGTATACCAAAGTCGTCCAGCATTCCACCCAAACGTCATGTACCATGGTGGAATGAAGTCGTGAGTGTAGCAGTTGCAGAGAAAAAGCGGGCGTATAACGAACTCAGACGTCGCCCCACGCAGGAAAACGTGATAGCCTACAAGCGTGCGCAAGCACGTTGTAAACGCACTATAAAAGAACAGAAGAGGCTATCATGGGAGCAATATGTTTCGGCCATTAATACCTCCACTACAACATCAGAGGTATGGAGAAGAGTGAGGGCCATTACAGGGAAATCCTCCCGATCACCAATGCCCTCCCTTCTCATCGTCGACGGTCGGAACATCACTGACCGCGCAGAAATAGCTAATTGTTTAGCTAAGCACTTTGAGCGCGTCAGTGGCTCCCAAAACTATGACCCGGACTTCCTGCGGATCAAGATCGAACACGAACAAAACGATCTTGATTTTTTCTCGGATGAATCCCTCCAGTATAACCAACCGTTTTCTATGCAAGAATTACTGGAGGCGCTTCGGGGATCTGGGGACACGTCCCCTGGACCTGATGAGATCCCCTACGCCATGATCCGGAACCTGCCTTATCCTGGTAAGTGTAGGTTACTGGATCTTTACAACGAAATTTTTAGGCAAGGCGTTTACCCTCCGCAGTGGCGAGAAGCTACCATCATTCCGCTGCTAAAAGAGGGTAAAGATTCATCGCAACTAACTAGCTACCGTCCAATATCCTTGACTTGCTGTTTCAGCAAGGTATTGGAGAAAATGGTGAACAACCGTCTCGTCTGGTGGCTGGAATCCCACAACCTTATACCTAAACATCAATGTGGGTTCCGCCGATACCATTCGACCACGGACCATCTTGTTCGCCTCGAGAATGCCATTCAAGACGCCTTTCTCCAACGAAAACACCTTGTGGCCGTGTTCTTCGATTTGGAGAAAGCTTATGATATGACCTGGAGGTATGGCATTCTCAAGAAGCTGCACGACTGGGGTTTAAGAGGTAACCTCCCTCAGTTCGTAAAAAGTTTTCTGACTGACCGTTCTTTTCGTGTCCGGGTTGGTGACACTGAGTCTGAGGCCCACTCCCAGGAGAATGGTGTTCCTCAAGGCTCCAACATTAGTGTCACCTTGTTTTCCATCGCAGTCAGTCATATTGCAGCTTCAGCCCCAATTCGTCGTTGCTTGTACGTTGATGACCTCACTATATTCTATGCAGCCGATTCCATCGAGGATATTCAACAACGGCTGCAACAAGGCATCAACGAAGTGGTGACTTCTGCAGAAGCTCTTGGTTTTCGCTTCTCTCCACAAAAAACATCGGTGGTTCACTTCTGCAGAAAGCGCAACGCACATCCGGATCCTGTCCTCACTTTAAAAGGATCCAACCTTCAGTGCGTTGATAGCGTCAGGTTTCTAGGATTCATATTTGACAAACAACTTACGTGGCGCTCACACCTCCAAGCCTTAGCTGCGAGTTGTCGCAGGACAATCAACATGCTTAAGTGCTTGGCTGGTGCATCGTGGGGTGCGGGCCGGGAGTCGTTGCTTCGCCTGTATCAATCGCTAGTTCTGACTAGGATTGATTACGGCAGCATTGCTTACTCCTCCGCCCGGGCGTCTGCGCTCTTACTCCTAGATCCTGTTCACCATGCAGGCATACGACTGGCTACGGGAGCATTTCGAACGAGCCCTTCTATGAGCCTCTGCGTAGAGTCGGGTCTGCCTCCGCTGCGACTGAGACGTGAACGTCTCTTGCTCAATTATGCAGCGGGGATATATGCAACACCTTCACATATAAACCACCCGACTCTATTCAGATACCGTTTACAGGGGCTCTATGGTCGACGTCCCACCATAAGTCGACCAGTGGCCGTTCGAACGCAGGAGTTATTAGAGAGTCTTCACTTACAGTTCGCCAAGGTACTTCCCAAACGTCCTATGGAAGTACCTCCTTGGCTGATCCCTAACGTAAGGTGTCGTTTCGACCTGACTGGTCTCAACAAGGAGGAGACCAGTTCATTCGAATATCGATCCCGCTTTTATGAGATCATTAGCGAACTTGACTCTCTCTGCATATACACAGATGGTTCCAAAACAGCTACGGGTGTGGGAAGTGCCATCGTCATTCGTGACGACCCTCACGCTTGGACACTTCCTCCCCAGGCCACTGTGTATACTGCGGAATTATTTGCGATTTTGCAAGCCCTGCGATTCTGTCAAACATCCGAAGACAGCGCATTCCTCATTTGTTCCGACTCGTTGAGCGCGTTGCAAGCGATCTGCCGCTCTCATACCATCGATCCACTGGTGCAGAACATCTTAACGTGTCTCTACATGCTCCGCCAAAAGTCTATCACCTTCTTTTGGATTCCCGGACATGTAGGGATACCTGGCAATGAACTCGCCGACCAGGCAGCACGTCATGCAGCCGAAGTCGGTGAGCCACAGGACATTGCCATACGCCCAGAGGATCTGAGAGTGTGCATTAGATCCGCGATTGATCAGAAATAGCAACGAGAGTGGAACAACCTCACGGCTAAGCTCAGACAGGTGAAACCTGAGGTCCGAAGAACTCCGGCACCTGTAAATCTGAGCCGGCGAGAAAGTGTGGCCCTGACACGTTTACGCTTGGGCCACACGGCGTTAACACACCGTCATCTTCTCGCCGGTGAGGATCAGCCAAGGTGCGCCGCCTGCGGGACGGCGCTAACCGTGAGGCATATAGTTGAGGAATGTGTAACCTTTGAGCCACTGCGCCAGAGGTTGCAGCTCCCAGATAGTGTAGCCGAAGCTTTAGCTTACGATGCTGTCTCTGAAAGAAAGATGCTTGAATTTCTCCGAAATTCGCATCTTCTTCAGAGACTGTAGGGGCTTTACATCTCTAAAGAGTCTGGAACCATTACCATAGGTGAATTTGCCCAAGAAATGAAATTCAACGATATGTATGCGATTGTGTAGCTTAGTGAAAGAGTAAACCATACGTATGGATTTTTCCTCAATATCTTTACATTTTGCGGAGTTATAATACCAAATACTAAAAAATAGTGATCTTATTCAAACTTTTTTTTCTCGTAAACTATTACAGATAAAACGATGAAACAAAATCCATATTGTTTGCTATGTCCAGTACTATATTATATATTTTTTTCATTTAAAATGGACATTAAATACCCTTTATAAAATATGAAAAAAAAATTCATTAAATTTTTTTAGCTACTTGTACAAGAGTGACCACTTTCTTATTACTACCAAAAGAAAGCTCGCAAGTACTTCCCTCATCTCCCTGAATTTTATTTTTGTCAAAAGGGTGGAACATATTGAAAAAAAATAAGAACATATATATTTGGTGATGTTCATGGTATGTGTATGTGCAGGTACAGGTCAACAAATCTGACTTTACCTCTTCAAGGTCATTAAAAATGCATTCTTAAAGAAGTGAGATAGTACTTAATATAAAGAAAAAATGACCTTGAAGCGGCAAAGTTAGGTTTGTTGAAGTGTACCTACTTGTTTTTGAATTATGTTTTTAAGAAATATTTTGAATGAATAAATGAATCACTAAATGTTTTTTTTTTTATTACATGAGAATCTGATGCCTGCTCTACACTCTCGATCGAAGTTCCTCGACGAAGTAATCGCTAAAGTTGGCTGAAGTCGGAATACCGTTATAACACCAGCCAGGAAGAACCATGAAATGACCTTTTACACTTTCGTACTCGGTCCACTTTGCGAGAATTGAGAGTAGGCATAAGGAATCTAATATGTTTTATCTTCAAAATGTAGACATTTTTCATATCGGAGTTCTAAAAAACAATTAGCTACGAAAAAAGAACTAACTTCTCTCATTGTTTTTAACGTATTACTCAGTTCTACAATTATTTCGCAAGTAAATCCAACTAACATTTTTACTTACCCGTTAGGTAAACTAAAACTGTTTACTTGATCAATTAGTGATGTATTTAACTTCATCAGTGAATTTAAAATTGTAGACTTGAGAAGTATGTTAAAAGCAATGAAAAAAATTAGTTCTTGATTCGTAGCTGATTATTTTTTAAAACTCCTATGTGGAATGAGTCTACATTTTGAACATAAAACATATTAGATTCCTTATGCCTACTCTCAATTCTCGCAAAGTGGACCGAGTACGAAAGTGTAAAAGGTCATTTCATGGTTCTTCCTGGCTGGTGTTATAACGGTATTCCGACTTCAGCCAACTTTAGCGATTACTTCGTCGAGGAACTTCGATCGAGAGTGTAGAGCAGGCATCAGATTCTCATGTAATAAAAAAAATCATTCAGTGATTCATTTATTCATTCAAAATATTTCTTAAAAACATAATTCAAAAACAAGTAGGTACAGTTCAACAAATCTAACTTTGCCGCTTCAAGGTCATTTTTTCTTTATATTAAGTACTATCTCACTTCTTTAAGAATGCATTTTTAATGACCTTGAAGAGGTAAAGTCAGATTTGTTGACCTGTACCTGCACATACACATACCATGAACATCACCAAATATATATGTTCTTATTTTTTTTCAATATGTTCCACCCTTTTGACAAAAATAAAATTCAGGGAGATGAGGGAAGTGCTTGCGAGCTTTCTTTTGGTAGTAATAAGAAAGTGGTCACTCTTGTACAAGTAGCTAAAAAAATTTAATGAATTTTTTTTTCATATTTTATAAAGGGTTTTTAATGTCCATTTTAAATGAAAAAAATATATAATAAAGTACTGGACATAGCAAACAATATGGATTTTGTTTCATCGTTTTATCTGTAATAGTTTACGAGAAAAAAAAGTTTGAATAAGATCACTATTTTTTAGTATTTGGTATTATAACTCCGCAAAATGTAAAGATATTGAGGAAAAATCCATACGTATGGTTTACTCTTTCACTAAGCTACACAATCGCATACATATCGTTGAATTTCATTTCTTGGGCAAATTCACCTATGGTAATGGTTCCAGACTCTTTTATTGGAAGTCGTCTCTTGATTCTCCCCCGGTATTTTAAACCTTTCAGCTTTGTTTTTAATTTCTATGTGTAAAAATGATTTGTGTTCGTCTTATTTATTAACGATACCCTGTTCCAGCTGGTCTGGCAGGGTACTTTTAGTGTTTCGTTATGCCACTAAGGGCCTTTTACACCCTTAGTTGTACTGTTGTTATTTATACATGTTTGTTGTTCTTGTTATTGTTTTTTAACGATGTATCACCGAGGGCTCTTTACACCCGAGGTGGTAGATCATTTGTTTTTACTACCTGTGATATTTTGTTATGCCGCTGTAGGCCTGTTGTTATGGCTCTACAGCGGTATTGTTTTAACTCCTTATTGCGTCACTGGTCGGCCTCTGGCCTCCCAGTGACGCAATAAGTTTTATCTGTGATACCTTTAGTGAGATTTTTTCTAGTCGTTTGTGTGTTTCTAGTCAGGTTCCTCCACTCCGGGGCCGTTTGCACCTCGGAGGGAGTTCCAGCGATGGCTTCCAGGCCTTGGTGACCGGACGCTCTGTCTAGTACTTATCGTACCGTCACCAAGGACTGTCCGCTCTTTTTAAGCCCTGGGATGGCAGGGCCCATCGATGGATTTTATTATGTGTATGTTTTGTCCCTTGTCTATCGCATTTATGTGTTCCTGTCTGTTTTGTGTATGTTTTTATCTTTACCGTTTATGGCGGCGCATGCCCTCTGTTGGCGATGCCGCCGGGTGCTGCTGACCGCGCCATCCACCGGCAGCAATACCCCAATTTTAATTTAAAAAAAAAAAAAAAATAATAATAATAATAATAAGCATACACACAGAGATGTACAAGATACCTCTTAAAAAGTATCTAAAATACAAAATACAAGATACTTTTAAAAATGGTATTTGAGATACCAGATACAAGATACTTGTGGAAATGGTATTTGAAATACTAGATACAAAATACGTATTTTCTAAATACTTTTTTAAGATAAAATACTTTTTTTTTTTAAAAAAAGTTTTTATTAATTTTGAGATTTACTTAGTTTATTTCATTACACATTAAATGGGTATTTATTATTATCTTTACCTGATATTTAAAAAGTTATATCAAATTAAAAATAAATTTTTTAACTTACAATTAGAACCAATAACACGCCGACAGTTTCCAAGCGCATATGTGACGTCATAATGTTTACTTAACTGAAAACATTAAGGGTACACGGTATAGTTATTGAACAGTTAAGAAGAATTTTCAAAACAAAGTACAGAAAAAGTATGTGTTGTAACTTTATTTTTAACGAAAAAATTCATAAATAAAGTAAGACCTGTCTATTTTAATCTACCATATAAAACTTTTATATTACATATTGGTAAGTCTCTGAAAAAAATATTAAAATTTCGCGTGTAGAAAAATACAGTTATTGGACAAAAATTTCATTTATTAATTTCTGGCGTATTTCCACAATCCACAAGTTCTGTATCATGTACACAGCCTTTATCCACTCCTTGATCAACCTTTTACGATGATTCGCAGTTTAGTAGGATATTATCAAATGATTCTAGCCTTTTCATTCACTAGACGCAGTAAACTTTCTTAACGAATACGCTAAGAATGACGTAGTTACGGGTTTTTGTAAATTATGGTTAACTCAGAATGCATTTTCGGAAAATAGATACTAGAGGGTTTTGTTTAACTAAAGAATCAGGAAGTTTGCTTTACTATAAGCCTTATAATCTCCAAAAGAGAGGGTCTTGTCCAATAACTGTCAACGTCCAATAACTATACCGTCTACCCAATATGTTTTTATTTTGAATTATTCATGCTATGCAGTTATTGCTTGTTATAAACATTTTTGTATTAAATATCTTAATGACGTCACAAACATCGTAATCTTTTGTAGTGCTGTTTATAACCAAATGATAGTTTTTAAAATTTATTTTAATAAGTTTTGATTATTATTTTTTTTATATACCAACGCCAGCAATAATAATAGGGTGCAGGTGCGGCGAGAGTGGCGACGGAACGGCGGCAGACAAAAACAAATTGATCATAGAGTCTTTTGATAGATTGAAAAATTAAAATTTTGAGGGCTCAGTTTTAACTTAACCTTATGATGGGATTAATTGGTAAAAATGGATAAAAGTATTTTAGCAAACTTAAGTATTTACAAAATACTAAGATACCAAAAGAAAGTATCTAAATACAAGATACAAAATACATTTTTAAAAAAGTATTTCAGATACTAGATGAAAATACGTATTTTGTATCTTGTATCTGTATTTCAAATACTTGTATCTTAAATAAGTCACATCTCTGCATACACACCATTAAACCTCTCACACACAGAAATGCCAGATAGTTTTTGCCCATTGGTAGCGAAGGAGGACAAAATCCAGCAATGGATGCGCAAGCCTCTACATGGGAGACATCCACATGACCTTAACCAGAGTAACGTCGACAAAGCAGCGTCGCACGCCTGGTTGAGTCAAGGAAGTCTTTTCCCGGAGACTGAAGGATTCATGCTGGCTATACAAGATCAAGTAATTCATACAAAGAATTACTCAAAATACATACTTCGTGACTCGTCAATAACATCTGACTTATGCCGGAGATAGCCTCTTACGATTAGCCAACACAAAATTAAAAAAGTTAAAATTTTAACTTTTCTTCTATGCCAATCGTTTGTGAATTGTTTGTGAATGTTTGTGACACTTTTAAATTTGTTTGTGACTAATTAGTTTATTAGTTATTAATTTGTTAATTATGAGCTTACGATTAGCCAACACTTTTTAAAAATTGATTGTAATATAGGCTTCCAGGTACTCAATCGATCGGAAATTGTTTGTGAATTCTAAATATGTTCATAAAAACGTTTGTGACGGCGTAGTTTTTAAAAAAATTAGAATATTTTGCTCAAATTTACAGTCTAGGGTTGGGCGAAGGGTGATAATAATCGACGTTTCGACTATCGATGTTTTTTTGAGAAAACATCGATGTTTTTGGTCGATTTTTTTTAAAGTCGGAACATCGATGGTTGACGAAATTTACTGAACCATCGACATCGTCGAGCCGGCCGGAAGTAAATTAATTTTTTGTTTCATTTCATCTTGTTTCAGTTTTCATTACTAAAATCAATTATTTTAATTATTTAAATAAAGAAAATTTTGAATTATTGCTATTGTATGTCTGTTTTAACCTCGTCACTACCGATGTAGTGACGAGGTTAAAACAGTGTAGTAAAATAATATATTGTACACCAAATTTAGGTTATGTTAACATGATTTTTTAATTGGGAAATAATTAAAAATTTTATATCATTTAAATTTACTAAACTACGCTTATTTAAAGACGTAAGATTAAAAAATTTAGTTACAATAAACGCTTGTTTAAATTTTTGTCCAGTATGCTGGACAAAAGTATACCCATTGACGTAAAAAATTTTTAAAATCAGTAGCGAAGAAAAAATCAGTAGCGAAGAAGTTAAATATAATATTTTCAAATTTTCGTGCTCGTTTTCAGCATCGATGCCAAAGGTCGATGTTTCGATATAATATTTATAATAAATTAATAACATGGATGCGATTGTTCGATAGCAAGAAATTAAAAAAATTGGTAGTCCGATGTCAATGTTTTTTACCGACATCGACCATCCCGCCCATCCCTAGTGAGTATACTCCCAACTTAATAAAAAATAAACGTCTTGCATTGCCACTACAAGATTACTTATGGTTACACTAGAGGGCATTAATGTGTATGTGTAGGAAAAGTTATATTTATTTTTCATTTCCTTTTCGAAAAAAGGGTTCACAAACGTTTTTATGAACATATTTAGAATTCACAAACAATTTCCGATCGACTGAGTACCTTGAAGACTATATTACAATCAATTTTTAAAAAGTGTTGGCTAATCGTAAGTTTATAATTAACAAATTAATAACTACTAAACTAATTAGTCACAAACAAATTTAAATGTGTCACAAACATTCACAAACGATTCACAAACGATTGGCATAGAAGAAAAGTTTTAATTTTAACCTTTTGAATTTTGTGTTGGCTAATCGTAAGAGGGTGCCGGAGATGCCATTCCAAACCCGAAACGATCCAACATATCACAGCTGCCTGTACTCAGCTCGCTCAGTTCGAATACAAACACCGTCACGACCAGGTTGGCAAAATTATATACCAGAAACTAGCGGTTAAACACCACCTTATAACCGATAAAACACCATACTACAAGCTCACACCAAAAGTAGTAGCGGAGAATGACTCCTGTAGACTTTACTGGGATCGGTCGATTATTACAGATAAGACCATAAATCATAATCGACCAGATATCACCTTCGTAATGAAAAACACTAAGACAACCTATCTGATCGATATTGCGGTTCCAAATACACACAACTTACAAAAAACACACGCAGTTAAATTGGATAAATACACTGACCTCGCAGCCGAAATAAAACAACAATGGCGAATGGAACATGTCCATATTGTTCCAATAGTGCTCAGTGCCACCGGGGTCATTCCACACACACTACACAATAGCTTGAGCCTCTTGGGTCTCCCAAAATACACATATGTCACGATGCAAAAGGCAGTGGTCATAAACACGTGTCGTATAGTACGGAAGTTCCTCAGTAATACAAATCCGACTGCGATATGTGAAAGCACAAGATCTGCTTCTACTCCATCTGAGCCATCTACAGTGAGTGAACACACTGACACCCATCTTACAGACGCACAACACACATACATAAACACACAATACACTAACACTGAAACACAAACACTTAACACACATACAGATCCAGATTCGTCTGATGGAGAGGGAGGATCGACCAACTGCCGCACCATCACTGTTACCGCTCTGGTGCACAATCCTCCCCAACTCAATAACACACAAAGTCCGTCAACCTCTGTACCGTCTAAACGCGCAATTCCAGGAACACCCGATCTTAATGAGCATTTTGATGAACCAGAACACATTTACACCAAGAAACGTAAAATAGAACGACACATCCACACACATACACGAACACACACACAAACACAAACAGTCCTTTCCCTTCCCTCTGTCCCTAATCCTACCTATTCTCTGAGGACACGAAAACGAACTAGGCTTTCACAGCCGTCTGTCATTGAGCCAACATCTACGCTCCCACAAAAGTCTCGCCGTACGACCCAGTGTACACCAAAATAGACACATAACACCTCGTTTCAAGCAACAATAACAACAGTATAAGGAGTGATGTGACAAACCCATCCGTGAATGTACTACGGTACTTTTACGGATTGGTTTGGCACAATACCCTTCCACAGAGCCTAATACCTTGCATAATGCCGGTATAGGTGAATGTTACCCAGTACTGTCCTACTGAGTAGTGAGCGCCAGGTTGGCGTAAAAGTCTATAATAATAATAATGCTGGGCTAAAATTCAACCTCACGTCCCCGTTCGTGCCCGGCGGGCAACTGTTAGCTTCGGCTAGCAGGCTAACGAGGCTAGGGTATTTTTTTCGACAAGGATGATTGTCGTAGGATCGACAGTGTGGCATTCTCGTATTGAGCGAAACTTCACCGATAGTCTAGATTGTGCGTAGTTGGAAATTGGGGCTGACGCTGCTCAACTGACTGACGAAAGTGAATGTAGTAGCTGGTATGGGCATGTTTACCAGTCTCGTGAATCGCGTCAGACGAGTCGAAAAGTGATATTTTATCTGTGATTTTGTTTTAACCAAGCTGTGACGAATCTGTGATCCTTGTTATGCCATCCTGGATTTTCATGCCTGCGGTGGTATTTTTCAAATGTTGCTCTTCCTGTGATATTTCCCTGGCCTTGTTCTTGTCATTTCGATGGGTAGGAATGCGGCTCCCGACGCACTCGTTCTCATCGGCCGCACGTACGAGTCGACGTCTGCCCGAACAGCTTGAGCGAGCTCGCCCAGTAAGGAGACGTCGTCGTCCCTCGTACGGATGCGTTCGTGGGCGTTGATATGGCGGCTTCCGCCCCGTCGAAGTGATACGAACACAGGTCAGATGTTGACTTTGTGATACTCTGTGGCATTGTCCCGTTCTCTGTAGCCTCGACTCGGACGAACGTGGCCTAGTCATCGTACCGGTCTCCCGTGTAGGTTGATCCCGACATCTGACAGAACGGCACATGTACCCAGTAATCAGTTATCTGACAGAACAGTACATGTTGCTCAGTAATCAGATGTCACTGTCCCTACACGTGTGAATTCCTAGGTGTTGACGAAGCCATTTCAGAATTGTTGAGACTATGGGGAGCGGAATCGTGCCACAAAGCAAGAAATTTTTTTTTTAAATCTGTGATATTGTTGTTTTTATTTTTTAATAAGATTGTTTTAATCTGTTTTGTTTTAACGATGTACCACCGAGGACCTTTTCCACCCGAGATGGTACATCATTTCTTTCTATTCTTATCTGTGATATTTTATTGTACCGCTGTGGGCTTGCCGTTGTGGCCCCTCAGCGGTTTTGTTTTTAACTACTTATTGCGGCACTGGTCGGCCTGTGGCTTCCCAGTGACGTAATAAGATTTTCCTCTTATTTTCTTTTTTTGTGATATTATTGTGATGTTGTTTTATTGTGATATTTTTACTCAGATTTCTCCACTCCGAGGCCCTTTACACCTCGGAGTTTCATCGTTGGTTTTCAGTCCTTGGTGACC
This sequence comes from Brachynemurus nebulosus, assembly GCA_035578155.1. Classification (NCBI taxonomy): domain Eukaryota; kingdom Metazoa; phylum Arthropoda; class Insecta; order Neuroptera; family Myrmeleontidae; genus Brachynemurus; species Brachynemurus nebulosus. Next base: position 4,775,563 of record JAPWDM010000028.1, read on the forward strand.
GGACGTTCTGGCTAGTACTTAGCGTACCGCCACCAAGGACTGTCCGCTCGTTATGAAGGCCTGGGATGGCAGGGCTCATCGGTGAATTTTATCATGTATATGTTTGTCCGTTGTCTAATGCATTTATGTGTTCCTGTCTGTTTTGTGTGTTTTATTTTTACCGTGTATGGCGGCGCATGCCCTTAGTAGGCGATGCCGCCAGGTGCTGCTGACCGCGCCATCCACCGGCAGCAGTACCCCAAAATTAATTAAATAAAAAAAATAGTATAAATAAATAAAATGAATTATATAATTCAATTTATACAAATAAAAATTATATGAGAATTTTCTGTTATTTTATTTTTTTTCTCGTTCCAATAAGAATATTCCTATTGTCATTAAAAACGCAACTTATTTTCATTAAAAAAATTCATTCAAGTGAATTAGCTAAATTCTAAATAATTAACAACACATTTTTTAAAAACTTTCACATATTATTGTATCAATAAGAAATTTTATCTAAAATCTAGTACAATATTACTCTTGTATTTAAATTAGTACTCTGTGAGTAAAATCATATCGTGTACATCTCTATGATACGATGATTCTAGCATACATAGTTTATAGTCAGTAATAGCGTTCGGTAAAAATCGTATATATACCTTCACCCTTCTCTCAAGAACATGGAAAGTGAGGCAGGAATATACAAATATCTCCAAAGTAAGGCAAAAGCACTTCAAAACAAGTGTAATGTTCTTAAAAGTAAGAGCAAGACACTTTGGCTCGTTGAGTTACGAATGCTCCCAAAGTGTCTTCATCTTACTTTTAAGAACATTACACTTGTTTTGAAGTGCTTTTGTCTTACTTTTGAAATATTTGTATATTCCTGTCTCACTTTCCATGTTCTTGAAAGAAGGGTGAAGGTATGTATACGATGTGATACGATGTATACCGAACGCTATTACTTGATTACATATAAACTATGTATGCTAGAATCATCGTATCACATCGTATACATACCTTCACCCTTCTCTCAAGAACATGGAAAGTGAGACAGGAATATACAAATATCTCCAAAGTAAGACAGAAACACTTCAAAACAAGTGTAATGTTCTTAAAAGTAAGATCAAGACATTTTGGCTAGGTGCGTTTCGAATGCTCCCTATATTACAATCAATTTATCAAAAGTGTTGGCTAATTGTAAGCTTATAATTAACAAATTACAGCCTTATTAATGAGGAAAATAAAATCATACTAACACCATTTTTGCATCACATTAGAATCATTTTAGTAAAACCATATTAATGAGCAAATGTCAAGTAAAAACTTTGTTTTCGTATGTTATTAGTGCTTTGTCGTATTAATGATCCCACTTAAAGTAATACTAAAATCATTTTAAGCTTAGTAGTATTTTAAAATTTAAAATCAATTTAACCCATGTTTTACACTATTTCTATGGTAGCAATTTTTTTTAATATAATTTTTTTAATAATAGTAAAATGAAGGAGATTAATATAAACGAAGAAATTTTTGAAGTGTAAAAGTTAATTTACTGGGCGTTGAGGGAAATTAAAAAATATATATGCCACGTGTTGATCCGCTGTAAATTTTTTATGGCCCTAGTTTTAAGAAAAGGTCTCGAATGAGAAAAGACATTGCTTGTTTTGTTATAAATTTAATTCGTAATGATATGACTCAAATTAATAACAATCCCGGAGAAAGAGTTAATGAGTCTACTCAAATAATGATTGCGATAAGATATTTAGCAAAAGGTTCATATGACCAAGATGTAGACGATTATTCGCTCGGTTACGACCACAATTTATTCAATTTCCTCAACAAAACGTATTACAAGAAATAAAAATGGGGTTCTATGAAATCGCCCATTGTCCGTTAGTTGTCATTTTAAAATAATTAATCCATAAATATTAAAATAAAATAAAAAATTACAATAATATTTCTTTTGCACGATCGTGTATTTTCATACATTTACCGATGCTGTTGACAATGCTGGTAAGTTACATTTCCCGAACGTTTGTTTATATCCATGGAAACCAAAAAATAACAGTGCGGTAAGTGAAATAGATGCGTGGTAAGTAAATAGAACTGTGGTAAGTGAAATTAGCTCAAAAATGATTGTATTCATTTATTTATGGATGTGGCTATTTATACATACAGTATGTATACGCAATTGGCTATTTATACATACAGTATGTATACGAAATTGGCTATTTATACATACAGTATGTATATGAAATTGGCTGTTTATACACGAAGAGAAAATTTCTATAAAAATTACTGTGCTCATACTACAATCGACGTGTAACAGGCGAACATATCCAATTTTTGTACGGTAAAATTATAAAAATTATAGTTATATTATTGTAATTTTTATAATTATACCGTACAAAAATTGGATATGTTCGCCTGTTACACGTCGATTGTAGTATGAGCACAGTAATTTTTATGGGAATTTTCTCTCCGTGTACATAATTATGATAATTATGATATGTATACTGAATTGGATATTTAAACATGAAGTATGTATACGCAGTTGGCTACTTATACATACTGACTGAATGCGCTATTATTACAATTAATATTTTTATAATAACTACACCATTATAATAATCTAATACCTCCGATTGAGCTGATTTTTTTTTTATATAATTTTTTGGCTTAAGAACTTATCCCCTAAACGGATTTTTGGCGACGCGGACCGGTAGTGTATTTTTCAACCCTTGTCTTAGTTTAGGGGTTACTAAAAGTTTTCCGTTACCGTAGCAACAAAAATTAAAAACAGATTCTTATGAAACTTGGTGAGTAGCACAAAAAAGAAAGAATGAATTTTTTCGATATTTTCCTTAGTGATATTAAGTGTCAAATTTGTAAAACTTACTATATTGAGTAGACTATTACGGTAGGTATATTACGGCATTTATTGATAGAAGTAAGTGGAAAATGGACCAGACGGCATCATTGACATTTCATTTTCAGGCAAAGGGTAATTAAATAATTTTGAAGCGATTACACGCCGAGGCCTATTTGTAAATAATTACCCTTTGCCTAAGAATGAGGCTTCATTGGTGATGTCCCGTTCATTTTTCACTTATTTCTGTGAATAAAAATCAAAATATTTTAATTAAATTCATAAAAATTGATGCTATGTATATGTGTATAATATACAATCCATTATCTCATTATAGTAAGTTTTAGAAATAAAACACGTATTATCTCGAAAACTGAACAGGGTATCGAAAAACTTTGTTCTTCCTTTTTTGTTCCACTAATCAAATTCTATAAGAATCTGCCTCTAGTTTTTATCACCATAATAACGGAAACCTTTTTTTAGTTGTGTCTGCATTCAAAGGATTAAAAAATACACTTTCGATCAACGTTTCTAAAAATTAATTTAGAAAATAATTTCTTATTTTAAATCAAAAAGAGTATATAAGAAAAACATTTAGTTAAGTCGGAGGGTATCCGATAGTACATTTGCCTATTTATATCTCTTATCTACAATTTTTGCTAATTTAAACCCTCAGATTATGCAACTTCCGGTTCGCGTCGCAAAAATTCGTTTAAGGGATAACTTCTTAAGCTAAAAAGATTATGCAAAATTCAATCGGTGGTACGCGAGAAATTCATTATTATTAGAATTGATAAATTCGTTATTGTAAGTTATTTTACTGCCACCAATGGAAAAGTCCATTTTAATACGCGCACCACGAAATTTGTATGATATTTTTGGTGCTCAAGTTGCGCGTTATACGCCGGAAAATACGGTAATTATGTATAAGTAGCCAACTGCCTATACATATTGCATATTTACACAAAATATTTCATATACATACTGTATGTATAAATAGCCAATTTCGTATACATACTGTATGTATAAATAGCCAATTGCGTATACATACTGTATGTATAAATAGCCAATTGCGTATACATACTGTATGTATAAATAGCCACATCCTTTATTTATATTGAAATTAAAAGTAAAATTTGAACAATTAGGAAAATAAATCGATTAATATGAAAATTTTCACTAGTTTGCACATTATTAATATTATTGTTGGCATTAATCTTCTTATTTTATTGACATTTCAAAAGGTCGTACAATCATTAAAATTTTGCGGTTTTCATAATCTTCCTTTCATTTTAAGAGAATAAATTTGCAGCCAAAAATAAAATGCTTCAACAATTTCATTATTCTCACTAATATTATAGTTTAACAAACTATTTTCCTCAATTTTTTTAATAGAAAATTCAATAATGATATTCACGCCAGTGAAATATTGACACTTAATTTTTTATTTACAAATATAGTTGTCAGTTGTCACTACAAAGATTCGTATTAGTTGTTGAAAATATTTATAATATTTATTCATGGCATTCTATGTGATAACATAGAAATATAAATTTCATCTATATTATCCGAATTTTATTTTTTATTTAACATAATATTTTTATTCTTTGATTATTTTAAATCGATCGTGCAAAAAATATTATACAATACACGATGCGTTAAGTGCACTTACTGATCTCGAAAATTGCAAAAACTCGACCCTGCGGGTCTCGTTTTTGCAACATTTTCTCGATCAGTAAAAGCAACTTACCGAACTTATATTGTAAAATACTATTGTAATCCTAGCAAGTCACAAAAATAGTAAACAATAATAATAAACCATGGCGACAAATGCCTTTGATTCGTAATTTCTAGTTTTTACAGTATATTTTACTCGTATTTATATTGACGCTTTACGTAATATTCAAATTTTACTGTTTTATAAGTCAAAAATGCATTGAAAAAATAAAATACCCTGTCGCAGCATCTGCATAACATAGCGAATTTCCAAATATTGGGCACTGGCGGATCTCATCTAAGACCTGTACCTATTTAAAATAGTTTAGCTTTCTAAGAGTAAAAGAATTTTTAAAATCGGCTGGGTAATTAGTTTTGGTTTTTTGTGGGGACCCAAGAACCCGAACGGATTTTGTGCAGCATAGTTGTATCCATCTATAATAATTTAGTTTTCTAGCAGTGAGAAATTTTTTAGAATCGGTTCGTTAGCTTATTACTGGCGTTTTCGGATCTGCAAGATCCCGGTGGACCTCATTAAAAAATCAGCTCGACCGTATATTCTAGGCGGACTTTATGTAATATATATATATATATATATATATATATATATATATATATATATATATATATATATTCAAAACCCGTTGTGTAGCATTCTACGCCGCATTTGCATCCGCAGGACAGTTGTGGATCTCAGATAACACAACCTGTACCTATCTGAAATAGTTTACCTCGATAATAGTACAAAAATTTTCAAAATCGGTCAGTTATTTTATTTTTGACACTTTTAGGTCCCACTGACACTGTCGGACCTTACATAACGTAATCTATATTTATCTAAAATAGTTTAGCTCTGTAACAGTGACAAAATTTTCAAAATCGGTCAGTTAGTTAATTTTTGACACTTTTGGATCCTATCGACCCTGGCAGACCTTACATAACGTAATCTATATCTATCTAAAATAGTTTAGCTCTGTAACAGTGAAAAAATTTTCAAAATCGGTCAGTTAGTTTATTTTTGACACTTTTGAGTCCTATGAACCCTGGCGGACCTTACATAACGTAAACGATATTTATCTAAAATAGTTTAGCTCTGTAACAGTGAAAAAATTTTCAAAATTGGTCAGTTAGTTTATTTTTGACACTTTTGGGTCCTATGGGCCCTGGCGGACCTTACATAACGTAATCGGTATTTATCTAAATTAGTTTAGCTCTGTAACAGTGAAAAAATTTTCAAAATCGGTCAGTTAGTTTATTTTTGACACTTTTGGGTCCTATGGACCCTGGCGGACCTTACATAATGTATTCTATATCTATCTGAAATAGTTTAGCTCTGTAACAGTGAAAAAATTTTCAAAATTGGTGGTTTAGTTTATTTTTTACAATTATGGGATCAATAAACCATGGCGAAACTCTTACAACTCTAGTACTCTAACAGTAAGAAAAGGGTTCTAGGGATCTCATATAATTTATGGCAGTCCGTAAGGTTCTTGCGGACATTATTTAATTAATTAATTCAAATACTTTAACTTACTAATTTATTACTATTTTTTAACAAACTTTTTAACAAACAAACAGATTTTTAACAAACTTCTCGCCAAAAACATGTTATAATGTTCTTACCTTAATATTAGGATTTTATCCCAAACTTGGGGGCTTTTGTCTATTTCATATATAATTTTCTTCGTCAAATTTTCCATAAAATTCCAAATCTAACGATATTTTGACTAAAATATTACTTTATATACATTTCTGTTCTGCAGCAATGCATCATAATATGATACATAACCACACTAATCAAAAAAACCGCTTGCTTATTTACGCAAGTGCGCGTGTTGTCATATATTTAGGCTGCAGATACACGAGACACTTTTGGTGTCTAGAGTAGGTCTATAGATCAAATGTCGGTGTGTATACAGCAATGAGAACAGTGTCGCTAACAACAGTCCGTAATCTAGCGAGACTGTGTCGACACTGCTCTAGCTAGTAAAATTGCATAGGTGTAAACACTGCGATAAATTTTCAAATCGGTTTGACATTTTTTCATACACTCGCAGAAGAGAGATAGATTCATGGTACATAATTAAATGTGCATAATTACCAACATATTTTTTAGAATTTTACTTTATGGTATAGAAATGAATTACATCACAACAAAGTTGATAACTTTTGTTTTCATTCAATATAAAAATGTTAATTGATAAATATTATCTAAATTATACTGTGTTGAGAAGTTTTTATTTAATTGTATACAACGTTTTTTATAGATTGAAGGATAAAGAAAGAATTATAAATTGTTTTTTTTTTTTTAAATTCCCCGCCTAAAATTTATTATTTTGTACATAGGACACTTGTCAATTTGTCAATACAGAAAAATAACTAAATAACATTCTATAATATTTATGGTTTTATTTCATTCGGAAGTGTTTAAAAAATAATTTTATTACAAGTTTATTACACTTTTAGCGAATTTCCAGAATGGAAACTATTACAGCCTTGCTCATAGTGGAAGTTCAGCCCGCGAATATGGCAGAAATTTGTTTTGAGGCCCCTAGAACCCAAAAATAATATTCACTAAAATTATATATATATATATATATATATATATATATATATATATATATATATATATATATATGTATGTATAGGTTTATGTATGTATATATGTATCAGCACGATAGCTCTTCAGGAAAACCTGCTAGCTTTACGAAATTTGGTGACAACGTTGAAAATCCAAAAATCTTGGATGAGTTCTTCAGCCAAGCACGTCGGATGCCAGGAACATGGTTTTTGTTCTTGCAAAAAATTAGTTTTTTGCCAAAATTTGCTATAATTTAAAAGTTTTCGCCACAGTTTTTTACACCATTGCAAAGACGGAAAAAAATCACATAAAAAAGGTTTTTGAACTATTATTCTAGGTTAGCTAGTTTTTGAGAATATAAGAAAACAAATTCTGGACCCACCATCCACTACCGGGGCGGTTCTAGAAACCTCCGGCGGTGGCTGGAGACTCATATTTGTTTAAAATATTGGGCCATGTGCATAAACTACTACTAAAGTTAGTAGTGAAATTTTAGCAGTGCTACTAGGCACTACTACACTTCCACTGAAATTTAGTAGTGAAATTTTAGTAGCGGGCACGGTTGCTATTAAATATAGAAAGTAGTGTGTTTTGAACTTCTCAAGTAAAATAACCGTCTAATAAAAATTTATTTAATAAATATTTTTTACTAAAATATCAGTAATATTTTTTTACCTATGTACTTAAATTCGAAAAGAGTATTGAGAGGTATTCGAGAAATGAACGATATTCGCAAGTTACATAACAGGAAAATTTACAACAAAAGAATTGACTAGGGATGTAACGCTACCTAAATTTGCCGATACAATATCGCTGCCGATTATTGTAGTTAATAATCGACGATACCAATACCGATATCAATGCCTTAGTAAATAATAAATCAAATTATATGTACCTTGGGTGTTTGTATGTCTTTATATGCATAAAACTTACCTATATTTAACAGAGACTTGACCTTGTGGGAAGTGTAAAAAAATGTCAGATCAAAACTCAAAGAAAATATTTAATACAATTATTATTATCAACCAAAGTGGTAATTAAGAAAGTTAGTAAAGTAAATTTCATTACATAGAGTAATAAATTGATACATCTTTTGGCAGATTTTTGTTAAGAAAGCAAAATTTTTTCAAATTATTTGCAAATAATCTGTTACGTAAATCATTTTGTATGAAGCTTGCGGTTGAAAATTTTTCAACTTTTCGAACTGTGTGATATCGGTTGTATTCTAGTCGGCTTGCCGATTATAACGGTATCGAAATTGGAATCGTTACATACTTAGAATTAACCCATTAAATAAATTAAACGAAGACAAACTTTTTTTATTTCATTTTTGTTTATTTATTTTTGATCCATTCTAAAATATTTATAACTTTTTAAATCGTTTAAAAAGTAGTATTCATAATATTTATTAAATTTATTAAACTTGTTAAAGATTATCCATTTTATTCTTCGAAATAAATACCAAATACGAAATAGATGTATTAAAAACAAAACAAAAAGAAATTCAAAATATAAAATTGACATTTGTCATAAAAGTCAAAATATAAAATTGACATTTGTCATGAACGTCAAAATATAAAATTGACATTTATCATTAATATTGTTTAACATTTTTCAAAATTTAACCAAATTTCACACTCATACCCATCTGATTATTAAAAGAAAACTATAAAAATAATAATAAACAGTGAAAATAAAACTCTTTTTATTTATTTTATCTTTAAATAACGTGTTGCCAAATTTAAATTGCTATTACCCTAGTAACAACTAGTAGTAGGAACAAAAAATTTTTATGCACATTAATTATTTAATAGTACAACTATGTTCTACTTGCTAGTAGCGACTAATGGCAATATTTAGTAGCAGTTTATGCACATGGCCCATTGCTTTTAAATAAAATGATTTTTTGAGTTTGTTGGTGCCAAATTGATTTATTCTGAAACTAAAACAAATCTTCAATTTATATACGTTAATGACTTATTCTTTTCAAGCCTGAATACCTCAAAAAACGGCAATTTTGTGATTGACTTTCCACTTACCATCAAAAATATAAAGCACTTCTAACAATCTTAGGTTGATGAAATTCGACAGAGTTGTAGAATTTGAAGCATAAATAAAGAGAAAAATCAAATAGCGAAAAATTTTATACTATTCACTCTCAAATTTTGCATGTAAAAAATCGTGAAATGTAATAGTAGGAGAGCTACCCGCCGCCTCGACTAAGGTACTCGCCATAAAGCTAGAATTTCTTATATAGCTTATTTGATAATAGTGAAGTATGAAAATCTACTTCTGCCGGGGTTGGCGCGGTTGCAAAAATACCCCCTCTACTTTTTAAGTAGTAATTTTTTTTTTCAAAAAAAAAATATATATATACTTTCACAATTTTGCCGTTAGAATGAGTTGAAATTTGGCTCATTCCGATGCACAACAGTTTTAATTTACATATAATTTATTTTTAAAAAATGTCAAACTGGGAATCTGTAATTCAAAAAATGAAACCGAATTTTTTCAAAATTCAAACTCTGTTCGGCGACTCATAGGGTGTCCCTCTATTGATGGATGCCAATAATTTTTTAAAGCAATATAAGCGTATTTGCTTGCGGGCAGCTTGTTGTGGGGCAAGCAGGCGGAGGTAGATTTTTAAAAATTGTTAAATTTTAATCATTTGGTTAAAAAACAAATATGCTAAAAAGAGTCGAAATATACGTTTACAATTTAAAATGTATTGTACCTCTTTTTTTAATATTTTTTATATATACCAATTATCTGTCAAAAAAAACCTAACTACAACACTTCAAATAAGGGTAGTGTAATATAATTTAGTAGTTGGTAGTATCAGTAGTATATTTGTCTTTTTTTATTAGATATTTTTATGGTTAATAACTTTTAAATAAAATATTGATTGCTTTGTGGTAGGATTATCAATAACTATAAAAAAAAAGAAATTACACAATAATTTTGTTTAATTTTAAATAAAAAATTATTTTATAAAGTATTATATTATAAAAAAATTATGGTATTTACAGTAAAATTAGATAATTTTGAAAAACTTAATTATAGTTATTTATTTCCCACACTGACTAAGCTTACAAACTATAGAGGTAACTTTGAACGACTGTATCTCAACTAATTTTTATCAAAAATTAGTCTGCTTTCTTTTTTGTGAACCAATGCCTATACGTAAACCCACTCAGAAGAAAGTTATATATAAAAATTCAAAAATACCCCTGTCGCAGCATCCTGCATAACATAGCGAATTTCCATTTACAAAAGTACGTTTTTCTCGGAAACTAGTTGATATAGAGTAATTTAGAGTAAGTTGATATAGAGTAAACCTTTCTATTTACAATTACTCTATATCAATTAGTTTCCGAGAAAAACGTACTTTTGTAAATGGAAATTCGCTATGTTATGCAGGATGCTGCGACAGGGGTATTTTCATGTTTCACTCTTTTGTGTATCATATATTATGTTACTTGACATTTTGTCATTTTAAGGTTATTTGCTGGGAAGGTTATTGATTAAAAATCGATTTTCGTGTGAACAGCTTAGACACATATTGCGTACATTTATGTACAGACACTACCCAGACACAAAAAATTTGTTGAAGTGTGAACCGTAATGAAATTTATGTCTGACATTTGTGTCGACATTTTGGTGTCTCGTGTATCTGCAGCCTTATACGTGTTACAAAAATGAGGCGTTTTTTTTTTTCCGCCGCTGAAAAAAAACGTAGTGCGTTCGCTTATATGGAGTATAATGCTTCACAGTTTTTTGCTGAAAAAAAAGCAGCGGCGGAAAAACGTAGTGCGCGCTTAGCCTAAAATGGTTTTATTAATACGATACATTTAAAATCAAGTTAACATGCTTTTAGTTAAAATGGTTTTAAGCACATTCTCATTAATAAGGCTGTAATAAATGAATTAGTCACAAACAAATTTAAAAGTGTCACAAACATTCACAAACGACTGGCATAGAAGAAAAGTTAAAATTTTAACTTTTTGCATTTTGTGTTGGCTAATCGTAAGAGGGTGTCAAATACATATACATAGATGACACGATCGGGAACAAGTCCTCAGCGTGAGTGTAAAAAATTGTAGCTAGTGGTGTGACCAGTGTGTCCGATATCGTTTAAGTCCATTAGTTGAACTGCTCTCCAGTGTTAGCAACCCTGAAGAGAGGGATTATTGTGCCAGGGCCGTAAAATTACAGTAAATTTCAAAAAATTATAGTAGATTAGAAAAATAATCGTCAGAGTCAATTTTATCACATTAAATAATGGTTAAATATTCATAAATTCAGCGCCCATACTAGCGGCGACTTTTTTTTTCTTTTTTTTGCTCGCCAAATGTTAAAATTTTATCCTCTCGGCACCAAACGTAAAACATTTTTAAAATTGCTTTTCCGGTCTAAAAATATGGTTTATAAAAATTATAGTTTAAGAAATTATAGTAGATTTAAGGATTATTGTAAAGGCACGATAGTACATAGTAAAAAGGATGTAATTATAGTATATCTACTATAATTATAGTACGGTTGCTAACCCTGCTGCTCTCCCAAGACACACATCATCATATATGTATGTAGTAGGCCTGGGTAACACTGCGCTACGCCGCGCAATTGCGTTAACTCACTATACTGTGTTAAATGCGTCAACTCACGTTTTTTAAAACTTGTAACGCATAACTCAGTGGTTAACTCAAATTAAATATTACAGTTTTAGACTTTATATTTATTTTATTAAAGGCTCACATTAAAAGTTTAACTCAAATTAGCGCACTTTTCATGACATGGCATTAGAAATGACGTTAGAAAATGTACATAAGTTTAAATTATAATAATTATTATATTCTTTGATTTATACCATACGTAAACGTAGTAACACCAGCATTTCATTTAGTTTATAATATTATTACATACATAGGTATTATGTCGGAGGTGATATAGGAATTGGAATTTTTGATATAAAATAAATAAAAAACTTTTACATATTTCATTGTTATTTATTTCATTTATTTTCAGGAATTATTAATTTTGGAATACACGAAATACAATAACACACTGAAATCTGGAAATCTTGATACGACTTTTTGGTAGTTTCATTTGTTTTATGTATGCTGAAAAAAATCTATAAAAAACCTGACGTTTAAGAAATGTGTTAATGACGTTACCGCGTAAATACCAAGCCGCCTATCTAGGTACACGATCCGTAATACTGTCAGTATTTCGAAATACTGGCATTATTACTGAAGTATGCATATATAGATTTTATGTTATAAAAATAATAATTCATTTTCTCAGTAAATACTGACAGTATTATTAATCGTGTACAGGCCGCCACAAAATAGCAAAAAATAGGGAATAGGCAGGAAATGTTAATGGTGTCATGACAAAATGTCACAAACCGCGTGCGCCGCATGCGCTTGATATCTTCTGTATGTATATTTGCTTTCTACAATACCTACTGCGTTAAATAGGGCAATGAGTTACAACACTGCGCTAACACAGTAACGTGCGCTTGTGTTATTGCGTCAACACAAGATTTTTTACTGAGTTACCCAGGCCTAGCTATGTAGTATCAGTGAATTGAGACCTAATTAGAAATTCAATCCTATGTTAAATTTACGGACAGTTTATAGCCACCCCGACAGTAATAGTTACCAACCCCGTTGACTGATGGCGATGCTGTGCAGGCAAGCAGTACGCATGCGTCAGAAACCCAACGCACGTGGCAATCACCCCAGTGGTATAGCTCCGCCTATTCAATGCGCACGCATAAAAACATACTTGGCGGTAGAAGTTATCAATTTCAATCATTTCAATAGTTAGATATTTTGAAAATCTTGAAAAGTTACTATTCGAGCGTATAAGTGATTGTTGTCCATTGTTAGTACAAGAATGCCGTCTACAAATGTATGTGCGTTTGCAGGATGTAACAATACATCATTGAGGTCGCCGAATCTTTCATTTCACCGTTTTCCGAAAAACGAAAGGTAAGTTTTTTAAATTAATACTTCTGTTTGTTAGTTTTTAACCTATTGTATTATACTGTTAATAAATTATTAAATAAATAAGCAAAAATCAACTTTTATTGACTTTGTATATTGACAACACTATTAATTAATGATATTTTATTCAAATAACATTTATTTTTAATTTGATGAAACTACATAATTATACTTACTACACTGTATACTTTTTCTCATGAAATATGGCAAGCATAATATATGAAATAAAAAATTATTTTGATCTTCGTTACCATACGTTCGATATATTTTACAAATAGTATACATACTTTTTGCCATTTGGTATTATTTTCTGAATATTTTTTTATTAAATTATAAAAGATTTTTAAATTAGATAAAACTGGCTTTTATAAAATATTACCTAATACCACCAATGAAATTTCAAAATTTGTTATTTATCAGTTTTAATTCTTCATTTTGTCGGCCTAATTTATTAAGCTGCTATGTCCATTTTGCTTAACTTTACAGGAGGAACAAAAAACTAATTTTTATTTTTATTTTCACATAAATTATAATTGTTAAGATTTCATTAGTATTAGATATGATTATTGGTTATTTTGAATTTAAAAAAAATCATTAGATTATATAGAATACCATATTTTAATATCATTTTCTGAACTGAGCTGAAGTTTAAATCTAAAACAAATATTATGCAATTCCGGCACTAAAATACACGATTTAGACTTTTGTAATAGGGAGAATAGTGTTATTTTTTATCTCAAGGGACTAAAAAAACTTTTGCTCCTACTTTAAACCAATCAGTGAATTTTAGTTAAATAGTATTGCTAGATAATTTAAAATGATTACATATTTAAACTTGATGATAAAGACAAACCATTATACTGTATTGTCAGAGAACAAAGACTCGCTTCACTGGTATTGTCTAATTGATTTATCCAAAGTATACTTGATGTAATATTATTTCATACAATTTGAATTATATTTAAAAAACCCAAGCCATTTTCTTTAAAATAAAATAAAATGAGTGAAGAAAAATTCTCTACGTTTTATAAAATACGTTTTATATTTCGCACACGGAAAAGTGTTCACACAGAACAATGCGCACAAGAAAAATGCCCACGTTGATAAATTTTCACACTGATAAATGCTCACATTAACGTAGTTGCTCCGAGACAGTACAAAAGTATAGCTCAGCGATCAAATTTTCTCTTATCAAAAATTAAATAATGTCTTAATATTTTTTACTTATTAATTATTATATTTGTATACCACTTGTTTGTTTGAATTTCCGCGCGCTTATGCTGTAGCAATATAAAAGCATTGCTGAAAAAGCGTTGAAAATTGTTGTAAAATGATTTTCATAAATTATATTTCAAAAACGGCGTGGTCAATAATTTTTATTTTCTTTTTTTTTAAAATATGGTTTGTAACTTTAAAATAAAATACAAAGTTACAAAGATATTAAATTTTTATCAAATTCCTTTGACACGTTTTCATTTCATTAAAAAAAATAAATAGTTTTCCCATAAGAGTCCCTGTTAAAATTACCAATTCTCAAAATTAAGTAGTTAATTTTAACTGGAATAGGCTCGTATTATTGGTATTGAATTAAATAAATACCTAGAGAAGTTTCGTTAAAATCCTTTGAAAAATTGTTCTACCCACCAACTACCCTAATTAATAAACAAATAACACAAAATTAATATTTCTGAATTCCTCAAACAAGTTGTTTAATGAAATGTTAAACATCTTAGAATCTAAACTAAATTACCGGTCTTGTTATATCTCGTAAGAAAAATTAAAAATTTATTATGATACCAGAGCTAAATCGATTTTAACTAAACTCTATATATTGGATTAATACATCAGATAAAATTTATTCCGGTTTTAGTTCCTGTGGGATACAAAACCAATTATCTAATCAATAAATAATCCAAATAACTAAACCGAATTCCATGAAATTTAATAAACATACCCTATTTATCTTGAATCAATTACATAGGTTTTACATACAATAATAAAAGTAAAATAATTTTAAAAAATTTCAAGTAACAGGTATAAAAATAATGGACGTTTATATTATTTTGCCAAATTTTAAGATAAGTTTGATAATGTTTATTGTTATGTTTCCGATTTTGAATAATTTAATTTTTTACCTGTCTTATGTTTACACCCTCATAAATTTAAGTATAATAAAATAACATTGGCGTGAAACCCAATCAAACAAACAAACTCACTTTCGCATTTTTAATATTAGTATTTGGGATTAAGATATCCATACCGAATTTAATTTAATAAACTAACGCAGCTGTTATGTAGTGAGTGACCCCGTAGGAACTCTTCATCAGGATAAAATTTATAATTTGTGTTAATCCAAATCATATACACTATATCTTAACACCAAATTTAGTTAAAGTCTGTTCAGCCAATCTGGTATCATTATAATAAAATTGTATTTTCTGCCACGGGAATATTCTACCGGGATAAAACGAGACCGCTAATTTAGTTTAGATTCTAAGATGTCTAACTTTTCATTAAACAACTTACTTGTTTGAGAAATTCATGAAATACTAATTTTGTGTCATCTGTTTATTAATTAATGTGAGCGTATCAGTGTGAGAATTTATTAACATGGGTATTTTTCTTGTACGTATTTTTCTATATGAAGACTTTTCTGTGTGAATATTTTTCCATATACAAAATTTTCTGTGTGAGATTTCGTGTTAGTATTTGTCAAGCAGTTTTCGTATGAGTACATTCCTTGTATGTATTTTTCATACAACCAAAGAGCACCCCAAAATTTTGAATAATTTTTTAATTCTTTTTGTATGTTCGTCGTATAATGTGGACCACAGCTTTGATAATAAAATAAATATATACCTAACCAGAGAAAAGAGAGGCAAAACCTACCAAAGCAATAAAATAATAAAATATTCAAATGTGTTAAAATTAACAATATTGCTTTGTTGTACTCGTAATTCTATTTCAAATTTATTATATCAACCTATTTAACAGGTATATTTTTATTGGAAATACCAAAGCAGGCGTACGTATTATCATTAAGTAATTTACAGACAAAAGATCTGCAAATTTGAACATTTTAGCGTCTATTCTATTGTACGAAATAATTTAAAAATAAATAATACAGTAAATTTATCAAAAGATAGCCCGTAAAAATGCAAAAATTTACATTCAAGATTTTTCTTTTGGAAGTTTATTTAGGGACGTTCCGTGCGTATAAATATCAATTGACAGGATTATGTTTCAACTATCTGTTGTATTTTTTTAAAATAAAAGGGTATTAAACCTGCATTAAGTTAGGATTTCGTAGTCAGTATATTTTGAAAAAAAAATTTTTTTAAATTTTAAATACTTTGCAGAAAATTTTACCGGGAAAACAGTTTTATGTCATTTTTCTTTGAATTTTAACTCTAATTTGCTCTTTCTGAGTTTTAAAATGATATTTTTTCGCCCTCAACTCGTGACTTTTCAATAACAGGTTGAAACATTGAACAGAAAAATTAAAACAAAAAATAGAGATAGTCGCACTTGATAAGAACACTCAAATTATTTCAATTCAACTTTGA
Source organism: Brachynemurus nebulosus (assembly GCA_035578155.1). Taxonomy (NCBI): domain Eukaryota; kingdom Metazoa; phylum Arthropoda; class Insecta; order Neuroptera; family Myrmeleontidae; genus Brachynemurus; species Brachynemurus nebulosus. The sequence goes on from JAPWDM010000028.1 coordinate 4,792,285, forward strand.
CACTCAATTTAAATTATTTTTGAAATAACGTTAAAAAATATACTTTTTGCAATTCCGGGACTAAAAGACATGATTTATTCCCTCATAATAGGGAGTAAAGTGCCACTTTTAGTTCCAAGGGACTAAAAGTATCATTTTTAGTCCCAAGGGACTAAAAGTATCATTTTTAGTCCCAAGGGACTAAAAAATATTTTTACTCCCTCTTTTAAACCAATCAGCAAGCACAATTTACAGAAAAACTGAAATTAAATAGCGTTGCTAGGTAATTGAAAATAATAATCAAAGTCAAACTTGTAGAAAAAAGAAACAGTTATATTGTACAATTCGATTGATTTATATCCAAAGTATAGTTGATGGAACTGCCATATAGTTGGCAGTCGAAAAATTTCTTTTAAATTGAAAATACTTTTATTCGATTGGGAATCATTTGGGAAAATTTAGAAATATAATTTTTTTATTTAGGACATTATAATTAGTGAGTAATTAATTAGTCTTTTTTTAGCGTATAGTTAGCAGACATGAAAATAAAAAATATTTAATTTTACGTTATTTGATAGTAAACAGTTTGGGAAGAACATTAAAATTAATCACACCATTTGGGAATTCATAATTAATTAATTATGCCGATTTTGCTGTTTACGATTTTACATGTACAATATATTTAATGACTGACGCCACTGACTAATATGGCGGCAAAATTCAAACACTTTTGTATGTTAAAATTATGAATTATTTTTTGAACTGTACTTCATTAGTATGCTGTATATTTACATTTTACATAATTTTATTGACGGAAAGTATAAATTGAAAAGTTATGTTATAATATACAACATACTAATGAAGTACAATTCGAAAAATAATTCATAATTTTAACATACAAAAGTGTTTGAATTTTGCCGCCATATTAGTCAGTGGCGTCAGTCATTAAATATATTGTACATGTAAAATCGTAAACAGAAAAATCGGAATAATTAATTAATTATGAATTCCCAAATGGTGTGATTAATTTTAATGTTCTTCCCAAACTGTTTACTATCAAATAACGTAAAATTAAATATTTTTTATTTTCATGTCTGCTAACTATACGCTAAAAAAAGACTAATTAATTACTCACTAATTATAATGTCCTAAATAAAAAAATTATATTCCTAAATTTTCCCAAATGATTCCCAATCGAATAAAAGTATTTTCAATTTAAAAGAAATTTTTCGACTGCCAACTATATGGCAGTATTTATACCGTGACAAAATATTTAACGTGCATTAATTTTTGAATCAGAGCCCTCTGGTTTGTAACAGTGAAAGCTCCGTTAGCTGACGTTAGGCTAACAAAATTTTCGTCTGGAACGCCAGCATTATTACATACAATTTGAATTTTTTTCTTTAAAAAAATGCTATCATGAATTTTTCAATATTGTTTACAAGTAAATACGAATAAACTAGTTATTTAATATACAGGGTTGTCAGACTGCTTCGGTTCAGTTGCTTGAAATTGGTGTATTTATTAAAATGCTATAATTTCTCTGACGATATTTTAAAAATCCTTAAAACCCTTAAAATAAAAATTGTCTTTTTATTTTAAAATGGAATACCATAAAGTAACGCTCAAATCTATCAAATACATTATACTTTTAATTAAAATACATTGAACGGATTAAAGTAATTTTTCCTATTATAGCTTTTCCTATTAAAGTAAATTTTCCTATTAGTACATAAAGAATACATTGTATAACTTTCTTAGATTCTGTCATTTTTCTTTTATTTTAAAAAGAACCGCTTAAAAGTACAATTGGCGCATGCGCAATGCTGCGACTATGGCATGACAATTGAACTAATAAAAAAATGTAAAAAGTTGTTAATTAAAGCTGAAAGAAGTCCCTTTGATGATAGAACAAACGTCGTTTATATAAGAACAAACGTTTATTCATAATAAAAGGCCAATAGCAATTTAAAAAAACCATAAATAGTATGTGGGGTGCTAGTCTGAGTTTGCATTTTTATGTAATTTTTTATAAATAAACAATATACGAACAAACAATAATAAATGACGAACAATAAAGAACAAACGACGAACTAACAATATGTGAAGAAAAAATTTCAAAAAATAATTGTTGAGGACCTAAGGTATCGGAACATACTTAGTTGAGACATCGACATATTTAGTTGAGACATTCTCTGTTCATCTTTTACCTAGCTTTTTATGAGTTATGATATGAATTTTTTTTTTTTTTTTCTAGCGTTGCTGAAGAATGGGTTCTCCGGAGTGGTAACAATGAGCTGTTCGATCTATCACCAAAACAACTCAATGAGAAAAGGTTGTGCTCAGAACACTTCGACGAGAAGAGTTTCTTTAGAAATTGTAACGGGCGCATTCGTAGATTAATATGTACTGCCACTGGTCCTGCATTACCAAACTTGTTTTTGCCTGATTGTGGCAACCGTGGCAGCACTACTGAAATTAGTAATAAGAATGATGTACCGAATTGCATTTTAAGTGTATCAACAAATCAGTCCGAAACGCAACAAAATTCATCTGACCTTCTTGATCGTGATTGTGATAGTCTTTCCTCTTCTATGATGAATTTAAATCGTTGTCAAGATTCGACGCTTCCATCTACGGTTTCTCTTACCGCCAATGATAATTGTGTGAATATTCGTTCTGCCACTGATCCTGCGTTACCAAACTTATTTTTGCCTGATAGTGGTAGAAGTACCGAGATTAGTAATAAGAATGATGTACCGAATTGCATTTTAAGTGTATCAACAAATCAGTCCGAAACGCAACAAAATTCATCTGACCTTCTTGATCGTGATTGTGATACTTTTTCCTCTTCCGTGATGAATTTAAATCGTTGTCAAGATTCGACGCTTCCATCAACGGTTTGTCTTACCGCCGATGATAATAATGTAAATATTCGTTTGTTAAAAAAGCAAATAGCCACGTTACAACGAAAATTAAATACTGCCCAGAAAATTATTAAAAACTTAAAGCGAACGAAAGTCAACAAAACATCTAGAACTGTAACGCCTAAAACCGTATTAGAAGACGCCGCGAAATTTTTGAATAAAAATCAGTTATTGCTATTACAAATGCAATTCACTCGAATTTTAAACAAAAAATCACAGTGGACGCCATCGCAGGAAAGTTTTGCTACATCGTTATATTACGTTTCGCCAAAAGCGTACAACTTCCTTCGAGATGAAAAGCAAATCACTCTTCCTTGTGTTGGATCCATTCGCCAATGGGTTAATAATCTTGAATTTATGACGGGTTTTAACGAAAAATTGTTTAATATCATTCGCGATAAAGTTAAAGGTATGTCTCCCGTAGAGCGTGACGCAGTTTTAACTAAAGAACATTTAGAATTTAACTCAAAAATCGATTTTATTGAAGGTCTGGAAGATCTCGGTGAATTAGGGAGGCAAAACAAAAAAGTCTGGTTACCTATAATACCGTCAAAGAAATAGTGAAATTTGAACACTAAGAATTCCAGCGGTTCTTTGTTGTTTAATTTTTTTAGGTATTGTACACAAATTTTGCTATTGATTTTATGTGTGTTTAAAGCAGTTTTTACTTCAATGTCAGTTGGTATTAGCGTCATTTTGTCCGTATACTTAGGGTCGATAAAGTTATTGTCCGCTCCGGTATCAATGAGGAATTTGAGTATGTGTGGCCCGTTCCTAATTAATATATAAGGTAATGTCCCGTTTTTTGTTTGCTGGAGATTTAACTCTATGTATCCGGCAGATTCGAGGCTGTAGGCAGAAAACCCTCATCCTCTACGTAATTTATGTTATTCAAATCTGTTTGATCAAATTCAACGGGTTGAGGTTCCTCGTTGAACTGATACTCGAATGAATTGAATTGTTTTACCATCTCGTCATCATATTCTTGTTCGTCATAATTATTTTCTGTGTTAAATAATTCTTTAGATACTACTCCTGGTGGTCCTATCTGTCTAAACATACTATTATTGTTTGTAATAATGCGTCTAATGTTCCCTGAATTAGTACCCATTGGTTCGGGTATGAACCGATTACTTTGTGGTAACTGTTGTGGACGGACTGAACTTTGTGACGTACTTGGGTTGTCTAATCGATTGTTGATTGAAATTATTGAAATTTCGCTGATTTTGCGGTACATATTGTAATCTAGGGCGATTTTCGAATATATTCTGTGCTGGTTGGATTAAAATGTTGTTTAGGTGTATATGGAATTTGGGGTTGTGGTTGTGTTTGTATATATCTTATAATTTGTTTTGGTGGTTGTATATTTGTCTATTTTGCTGGTCTGTCCCTATTACCATATTGGGTCTGTTTATAGTAAACGTTTAATTCACGTTGCACACATTGCCATTCCTCTCCCAAAGTTTTGGGTTAGAAGGCACGTACTATATTACCCATATTCCTATTCAAGCCGGTTAAAAAGCAATCTAATGCAGCTTGGTTGTAATGTTCTATTTTCATTCGTTTTATATTTTCATCACTATACATTAATGAAACATTATTTATTAATTGAGCGAGTACTTCATTTATTCGTCCAAAAAACAATTCAACGGACTGACTACTTTGTGTTAATGAGTAAAGGTCCCGTGTAAGACTGTACTCATCCCTTTTGTCTGCATAATGTCCTATAAGTATTTCTTTTATACTATCCCAGTTCCTAACGCGACCGTATTGATTTAATACGTCGTTTGCTGGGCCTACGATCTCTTTACGAATTTCATTGCTATATAAATTTTTCAAATTGTCATCTATTAAGCTAAACAATAGATCAACTGCCATGTCTATAAAATTAAATAAATTACTTCTATTACCATCATATGGTACAATAGTTTTAATAATGTCTGGTATTTGGAAATTTTTTAGTAACGTTTCAACTGCGTTTGCAGATTGGTCAATAGATACTAATCTTGGTTGAGCCATATTTGTATTCTCTAAATTATTTTCTAAATTAATATTACTATTATTATTTTTGTTATTAAAAATATCAAAATTATTTGCGAAGTCACAACTACTTGATGAATCTGAATCGAGCGATAAACCGTCGTCTCTCTTCAGGTATTTAATACTTTTAACAGAAGGATAAGGTTTGGGCATTGAAAATCAAGCGATAATAAAGGAAAGTTAAGACTTACAGCAATAGAATCGATGATCTCCACATATTCCAATGAACCAGCGTACGTGCAGTTCCAGACGTTAACAGAACGAAGCCAATCTTCTCCACATTAAACCGCCGTGAATGGATAGTTCGTTATTGGTTCCCGATAATCCGTCGAGAATGTCGTTGTCTGAGATATGTTGCTCCAAACCACTGTTGCTGTTCCAGTCGAGTTGTATTTAATTTATTTGTTTCGTAGGTTCGGCTCCAAAGTCTTGAAAGACACTCGTAGTTTAACCGTCGCGTTAACTTTACGATGAGCGCATAGATAGTGGAGGATTACGAAATTTTCCTGCACTTATCCTACTGGCTGCGCCAAAAATAAACTCGATAGAAGTTTATGTTTAAAAAAAAAATTATTTTCACAAAAATTACAAGTTGAGAAATAATAATTAAACAATTTCAAATTTTATACAAGTTAAAAGTATTATAATAATATTTACTTTACCACCGCGCGGTGATTGAGTTAATACGTAGTTGACTTCGGTGAGCTTGGCTTGAACGACTGTTGTTTGTCCTAATTTTGTCTTGACTTATATACAGCTGCATTTCCTGTTACTTTTTGAAATGACATTGGTTGTGTATCCTGTAGGTATATTTAATGGATATTAGTTCATACGTTGACTAGCTTTCTCTTGAAACTTGTATGACATTGGTTACATATCCTATGGGTGTTTTTAATGAAGTAGTTTGAAGATTAGCTGATGTTCCATTAAGGTGGATAGTCCAGAATTCATAACTTATATATATATATATATATATATATATATATATATATATATATATATATATATATATATATATATATATATATATATATATATATATATATATACATATATAGTTATGTTCACTCGTTCGCGAGGTTGATTAAAAAATAAATTTTATTTTTCGTTTTATTACAATATTTATTATAAAATATTTAATTGTTACAAATTTCAATAGTAGAAACCTCACGTCTAGCGAACTTTGAAATTGAATTGAATAATAGCGAAACTAAACTCCTTGAAATTGACTTAAACGCTTGTATTTATACTATCTCGTAATATTCTAGAAAAGTGCATTTAGCTGACTTAAGAAATGAGGCTTCTAATAACAATTCTTAGAAGTAAAAAGTTAAAAGCTGATATAAGCTGTAATTGATATTATAAAGTGATTACATAAGCATATGATTGAAATATGATATATGTGTGAATGGTATGTAAAGAATGTTAGGTAACTGATACATATTAGATAAAATATTATATAGGGTGTCCATAAGTTGTGTCCATTACTCCTCCCTCCTTAAGACGAAAGCGGTGGCCATAGAAGTTTGACTTCTTGGGACGGCGCTTTTGGTTGGTATTGTACTTGAATTGAAGAATCCTCTTGAATATGTGCTTGAAGTGATGCATTCTCTTGGAACGGCTTCCTTGTGTAACGAATAATGAATAGGATACTGATGATTAACATGGTTGCAAGAATAAAGTAAGTAGTAGATACGTGAATAGTGCCATGTGTCCGCAGTAGCTGGATTTCTTCTCGATTTTCTAAATGATAGTTTTTCAGTTTGTTGAGGTCCAGTTTTTCTTCCAATTTGGATATGTTGACCGGAAGATTGTATGTTGGTTGCAAATAGATTTTTTCCCATTTTCTTAATATTTTACTATCGTAGGTAATGTCGTTGATTTTTACGGGACAGTTTTCAAAGCGTATTAAAATGGTTCCCATGATGGTTCGATTTTTGATGCCGCATGTTGAACTAATGACAATTCCATATGAGCTCTTGATGATGATGTGGTTGTTGTAGATTTGTTTGATTTCGGTTATGTTGTTGTAGTATTCATAGATGCAGGTAGGCGATTGATTGGAAAGTAGATTTCCGATGCACTTTGAATTTTTCAGTTTAATTGCTGCAGTTTTGGGCTCGCATACGTAGATTTCCTCTATTTTGGGGCACGCATTATCGACCTCGTACAACTGATATTCATTGGAAATGGTATATGGTTTGGGAAATTTTATTGTTTTTAAATGAAGATTTGGTAAAGGTTCTAATTTGTTTAATCGATAGGTAGAGGATTGGAAATTAGGTATCTGTATGTTAAAAATTATGTTGCTATCGTTGTAATAATCCTGCAGTTTAAGGAACTCGTATATTTGTTCGTATGATTTGATGGGTATGCCTTGTTTGTTCAATGAATTATAAGCGTACTCTAGTTCATCTGGAAGTAGAATAGGCTTTGCGACAATATTAAGTTTTGCCAAATTAATGGATTGTATGATATCTTTAATGTGGTCATTAAGTGTCCCAATATTGAAATTAATTCTGTACGCGTATTGTATAATTTTTAATTCGCTTTGTTCTTTTTGACCGATGTTCGTATATAAAGATTTCAAATATCTGTTAATAGAATTTTGCTGATCGTTTATGTGTTTGGTGATGTTTTCAAATCGTTCGATCATTTGGGAGTTAATGCGGACCTGCTTGTTTAATTGATTCACAACGTTATTTTGATTTAGTTTTAAATTTTCTATATTTTTATTAATTTCGATAGCATCGTTATGATCCATGTTGCCAGTAATCTGTTTAATGACTGTTCCTAAACCGTCTATCAATCCTCGCTTAGTAATTTTTCTTGGTAGTAAAATTTGGAGATTTTCTTTCAATTCTTTAAATTTTAGCCGAATAATTTCCTCGAATTCTGTATTAGGGAGTTTTTGTGAAATGAGATTGATTGAGTTTTCAATATTAAATAGATTTTCTTTGTAATTATTAAGATTAATAATGTGAATATAATGGTCATAACTATTCACGACTCGTGCTTGGCCTAGGTTCATTACTAGGATCCCTGGATTGTTGGTCTGGTCTATTATTTCTATTTTCTGTGCTGTTACCGACAGCATTATCCTGCAATTTAAGTGGACGTCTTAATTTTTGTTTGTTTAACTTTCTATTCTTATTATCTAATATGGTTATTTTATTATTTTTGGATACAGCAGTTTGTTTGAATTTAGCATGTAGTTTGTTATTATGTTTGTTTTCAGTTAGATACGCGTTTGTGCCGGGTACGTAATTTAGGGGTTCATGTCTATCTCTATTTAATTTTACAATTTTTTCTTGTTTCTTTTCTAACACATAGTCATTAACTTTGTCGTACAAGTTTTGTTGTTTTTCGTTTATGTCGTTCAAGTCAGGTTTTAGGCTCATGTCATATGTTCTGCCAAAGAAAAGTTCGAAAGGAGTGTACCTAGTAGTTGAATGGACGGAATTGTTATATGTGAAAATTGCAGATAGTAATTTTTGTTCGGGTTCCATTTCTCTATTTTTGGGATCTTTATGGATAATTCTGTAAATTTCTAACAGTGTCGAGTGAAATCGCTCGATGGGTGAATTTGAATTTGAACTTCGTACCGAAGTAGTGTGCAAATTTATGTTATAGTTATCACAAAATTGACGAAATCGAATAGAATCAAATCCTTTTTCAGAATCTACAACTAGTGTTGTAGGTTTTCCATATGTGGCTATAAATTTTGAAAATGCTTCTATTAGATGTATGCTATTTCTACTAAGAAGAATGTACCCTTGGGCAAATTTAGAAAATTTATCAATTATAGTGAATATTACAAGTTTATCGATATAAAATATATCTGCATGTGCGATTTCAAGTGGACGGACTGGTGTAGGGGTTAACTGAAATTTTTGTTTTGGGGGTCTCCTATCATATTTATTTTCTTGACATGTTTTACAATTATTAATGTAATAAGTTATTTTACTTTTTAAATTTGGAAAATAGTAATCTCGTTTTAAGTGAGCCAAAGTTTCATTAATTCCACGGTGGTTACTAGTCTGGTGATAATCTGAAATTATGCGGTCTTGTTGTTCGTCATCTTCAATATCTTCTAATAATTTTGTACATCTTATAATTTTGAATTGTCTACCATGAGAAAAGTATTGGTGATAGATTTCTTGTACTTTATTAAACAGATCGTCATCGGGGCAGTATATGTACGTTTGTTTGGTGGTAAGAACTGTCTAAATATGTCAATTAAAATTTCGTCAGTATAATTTGGACCTTGAAAAGTTTGTCTACGTTTTGTTTTAAACAAAATTTTTAATTTTCGGCTTGTCGTTTTTAGTTCTGGGTTAATAAGGAGAATGACTTGTTGAGTGAAATCATTTAAAGGATTTTCAGAGATTGGAATAAATAATGTATCGTCATCGTCAGCACTATGTACAGTACTGTCTTCGTCGTCGGTGTTATTTGTTCGAGTAGAAGTATGTCGTGTTACATGAGTTGAAGTATTACTACTAGTTTCGTGTGAGTTAATTTCTGGAATAATAACGCGTGAAAGAGCATCAGCATTTGTATTACTCCTGCCTGATTTATGTATGATTGTATAATCGAATTCCTCAAGTTTGAGGCGCCACCGAACCAGTTTACTCTTCGGTTCCTTTAATGACATAAGCCACGTAAGAGGCTTGTGGTCTGTTATAATTTTAAATTTGCGACCAAATAGGTACGGACGGAAGTATTTTGTGGCCCACACAATAGCCAGAAGTTCTTTTTCTATTGTGCTGTAATTTTGTTCATTCTTAGTGAGTGTACAGCTGGCATAACAGATTGGGCGATCCTTGCCGATAGGTCCTTGCGAAAGTATCGCGCTTATAGCACAATTACTAGCGTCTGTTGTTAGGTTAAATTCTTTACGAAAATCAGGATATGCAAGTACTGGCTCATCAGTGAGTAATTTTTTGCATAGTTCGAAAGTCTTAATATATTCCGGGGTTAATTTAATTTCCTCTCCTTTTCTTAAACATTGGGTTAAAGGCTTAGTAATTTTCGCGAAATCCTTAATGAATTTACGATAGTACCCTAGTAAACCGAGAAAGCTCTTAATTTCTTTTGGTGTTTTAGGTAATGGAAAATTTGTAATGGCTTTGATCTTATCCGGATTTGGTTTCACACCTTCTGAAGAGACTATGTGTCCAAGGAAAGCGACCTCTTTATGTAAAAATTCACTTTTATCAAGTTGTACTTTAAGATTTGCTTTTCTAAGTTTTTCAAAGACTCTACGTAAATTTACAATGTGTTCGTCTAACGATGTGGAGAAAACTATGATGTCGTTCAGATATACTAGACAAACAGTGCCCTGTAGTTCTCGCAAAACGTTGTCCATAACCCTTTGAAAGGTGGACGGAGCGTTTTTTAGGCCAAAAGGCATTCTCAAATATTCGTAGTGGCCATTCTCGACGCTAAAAGCTGTCTTGGGAATGTCTTTAGGATGGAGTTCAATTTGGTGAAACCCGCTGGCCAAGTCAAGGGTAGTAAAGTATATACATTTGCCAAGTTTGTCAAGAATATCAGTGATGTTTGGTAATGGATATTTGTCATCGACTGTATTTTCGTTTAAGCGTCTATAATTTACTACAAGTCTCCATTTTTTCTTTCCACTTGCGTCGGCTTTTTTGAGGACAATCCAAATGGGGGATGACCAAGGAGAGTAGCTTGGTCGAATTATACCTTGTTTTAATAGTTGGTCAATTTGTCTCCTAACCTCTTCTTTATGAATTTGTGGATACCGATATGATTTTGTGTGTATTGGGATGTCGTCTTTAGTAATGATACGATGTTTGATTTCATTCGTAAAAGTCAGGTCTTGTCCTTCGCGATAGAAAATATCATCAAACTGTTTACAAAGGTTGATAATTTTGGACCGTTCTTCCATATTTAAATGATCGACTCGAATCAAATTATCGATGCTATTACAAAAACTATTAGTTTGTGAATTAATTTGGTTTTCCTTAAATTCGACTAATTCGTGATTTAGAATTTCTGCCTTAATCGGTTGTTCTATAAAAAGAATTTGTTTATCGTTTGTTAAATTTATGACTGTACAAATGAAGTGCCAGTCGTTTGCTTTATAGATACCTTCAGGTATCAGAAGTTTATTGTCAATAAAAATGTTTTTTAAAATAAATTCTCCTGATTGGATATCAACCGGTAATTTAACTATCATTTTTGAAAAAGGTTGTAATGTAACTTTTCCAGACATAAAATTTGGTTTTGATAATAATTTTAATGTAGCGTTTTTTGTTTTTAAAATTTGATTAACAACGTCAATCTTTGCGTTAATCTTTTTCAAAATATCTAAGCCGATTAGACCGTCAAAATATTGGTGAAATTGAAAAATTAAGAAATCAATCGTATCGTTTGGTTGTCTAAATTCTTTAAACATGGGTAAGGTTATTTTTTCCTTTAAGTAATAGGTGTTCAGTACTGCTTTAATTTCTATTGGTTTAATTTCTTCGCAATAATTTAGATCTACATGTTCAGGGTTTATAAATGAATTTGAAGCGCCAGTGTCAATAAGAAATTTTAGATACTTGCCGGGTGGGGATTGAATATGTACATAAGGAAATGTGTTACCGTGAGTGTTCAGGTCTAGGTAACCAAATTGTGGTCCCAGGTTGACTGAAAATTTGAATCGTCTAGTTCGTATTCGGAACTGACAACGGACATAGGATTTGTATTGTTTTCGTTGTCTTGTTTGTCATATACGTCGATATTTTCAACAATGTCAGTGTTTGCAGTTTCAAAGTTGTCTAAATTTTGGAAATCTTGTTGTTCATTATTATGTAATTCTTCACTAACAAAACTTGGTTTAGACATAGGGGCAAATACACGATTAGTATTTGAATTATATTGTTGTGTTCGTGGTTGTGCCCTAATACTTAATCTATTACTTCCTATTTCCATAGGTTCCGGTTTATATCGCGTTAATTGTTGCGGAGGGAATCTGGAAGTTGGTTGTTGTGGTGAATTTGTTGTTGGTTTATACGTAAATTGTCTTTGTACCATTTGTGGTCTATAGTTCGTTTGTTGCGGAATAAATGTACGATGTTGTGATTGATTTGGAACTAACCGATTGTTACTAGAATTAATATGTTGAACTATTGGTTTTGGTTTATTAACTATGTTTGGGGTTTGTGATTTGGTATAGTAGATATTCTGTTCTTTTATGCAAAAGCTGAAGGCTTCTAATAATGTGCTTGGTTTCATTGCGCGAATGGTGGATCCTAAAGGTTCCCGTAATCCCGATAAGAAAACATTCAAACACATTTCACTGTATAAGCTTAGTTTGGAAGCTCGAACATCTCCATTGTTTTCATGTATTTTAACATGGTTTGATATTGTAGACAAAATTTCTATTATACTACTGTAAAATGTCTCAACAGTTTGATTACTTTGTCTAAGGTTATGTAAATCTTTAATTAAACTGGTTTCATTTCTCGTGTCCGAATAATGAGTAATTAAATTATTTTTGATTTGGACCCAATCGATAGGTGTCCCATACATATTGAGTATTTCATTAGCCTGTCCAGTGATTTTATTTCTAATAGCTCTAAGAAGTTTGCCGTAACTAGTTCCGTTAACATTAGGAATGAGACTTAAAATTTCTTCTACGTTATTTATAAAATCATACAATAAGCGTGTATTACCATCGAAGGTTGGTAAATCTTTAATAGCATCTGGGATTCTTAATGCATTAAAGACTTCACTAGGCGTTGCCATTGTTAAATTATTTGAAATATTATTTGTATTATTTAGATTAATTGTATTTTCGTTTAAATTAATTGGATTGAGATTTTCAAAATTTTCGTAAAAATTATTTAAAGAATTACTTAATTCAACACTATTCCCGTATTCTGCGGCGTTACTAGTGTTGGGGTAATTTTGGGTTTCAACACCGTTCCCGTTTACTGCGGCGTCAAAGATGTTGGGAGAAGAGTTTCGCTTATAAGGAATTGCCCGTAGTAAGGATAATTTGGGTTTGGTATTAGGCATTAAATTTCCAATGAATAACAATTGAAACAAAATCGACTTACGTGAACAGCCAGAATGCGACCATAGTACGGATGGTTGTAGCAGCTCCACTGGATGATGTGCCCTCACCGTAGTTCTGCGTTGTAGTTGCTGGTTCCTTGTATGCTCCAAGTCCAACAGCTGTAGGTTCACGAAGATCTGCTGGTGTCCGTGTTCCCGTGAAGAGAAACCCTCGAAAGCCAAATAAACCGTTTAGCTCCGGCAAATGTTTCGATATGCCCTCGAACCACTTGTCCGCAAGTTTAACCACTTTACACGAAAACGCGTTACAGATCCGAACGACTGCGCCAGTTATGTTCACTCGTTCGCGAGGTTGATTAAAAAATAAATTTTATTTTTCATTTTATTACAATATTTATTATAAAATATTTAATTGTTACAAATTTCAATAGTAGAAACCTCACGTCTAGCGAACTTTGAAATTGAATTGAATAATAGCGAAACTAAACTCCTTGAAATTGACTTAAACGCTTGTATTTATACTATCTCGTAATATTCTAGAAAAGTGCATTTAGCTGACTTAAGAAATGAGGCTTCTAATAACAATTCTTAGAAGTAAAAAGTTAAAAGCTGATATAAGCTGTAATTGATATTATAAAGTGATTACATAAGCATATGATTGAAATATGATATATGTGTGAATGGTATGTAAGGAATGTTAGGTAACTGATACATATTAGATAAAATATTATATAGGGTGTCCATAAGTTGTGTCCATTACTATATATATATATATATATATATATATATATATATATATATATATATATATATATATATATATATATATATATATATATATATACATATATATATATATATATATATATACTGTGCGAGTTTTTCTCACACAAATAGAGGCGGCCATTCACGAAAAATTGTTCCAGACTTCTAGGACTTACGGTTTTTTTGGAATAGAAAAAAATTTTTTTTTCAAATGGGAACATATGTTGAGATGTTTCTTAAAAATTAATTTATTACTTCAAATTACCAATTATGCTAAAATTTTCATTATTTTATTTCAAATTTTTGAGAAATTGCATTTTTAAGTTTATATTTTCAAAACCCGTGGTCAGGTTTGTTTAAACGAACGCAAAGAATACGATTTATTTTGAATTTATACTAAAAAAAATACGAAATAAGTTGTAATGGTATATTCACATTAGCTTCTTACAGTAAGAGAAAAATTTATTAATTAAATACATTAATTATCAAAATAATTTGTAATTTTTCCTCAAATATTCAACTTAATATTTATTAAACAGGTTATCAAATTACAAATGTTGCTGTAATATTTAATTGTACACCATATTAAAGAAGTCAAAATTTAGTACATGTGAAAATGTCATTATTAAAAATCTCTGAAAGTAAATTATAGATGGCATATCTGGATAATATCGTAGAGCTGTCATAAATAATATGACAGCTCTTTTTTAAATTTAAATTGTAAAATTTTTAAACTCTTTTTTTTAAAAAAAACGTAAAAAAATTGTCCAAAAAAATATTTTTGATATAAAAATTTTCACGATTGCGGTATGTATTTTAACAATACGTCTGAAAAAGATGTATTTTAAAAATATTCATAACCATAATTTAATTTCCAGTAATCTGACCAGACGATCTGATCGTGTTTGGAACATATTTTAATGATGTACAGGATAAACTTGAGGTGCTCTCGGAATATTGCATAAAAAATCACCTGACAGTAAATATAAACAAATCGAAAATAGTAATTTTTCATAAATCACCAAAATTAAAAGAACATGGGAAATTTACGCTAAATAATGTGGAAATTGAAAAAGTTAAAACGTACACATATTTAGGTATACCATTTTCTGCGTCGGGTAGTTTTAAAAACTGTTGCGACCATTTTATTTCAAAAGCACGAATAGCAGCGGGAAAATCAAAATCGATACTGTCAATCTCAAAATCAAACTGTTGGGAACCCTTTTCGACTTCATAGTTCGATCGACATTGCTGTATGCTTATGAAATATGGGTGGTAGAATATGTACAAATACTGGAAAAAGTACAAACACAGTACTGGAAAAATCTACTACAATTATCAATGACGACACCTGATTATGTAGTGAGGTCGGAGATGAACTGTCCACACTTGGCTACACTTATTTTAAAACGTATGTTGATATGGTGGTGTCATTTTCTGAATATGACAGACGAGAGAATCCCGAAAGTATGCTATGCAAAACTAAAGGAACTATCTAATGACCCAACCTACAAAAGCTCTAACTGGGCTGCATCTTTAAAAAAAAGTTGACTCAACTTGGTTACGAGGATTTGTGGGAAGCGTAGGACATGTTCAAAACAAAAAGTATGCTGACCGAAATTATTCAAAAACATGAAAAGTCATTAAAAGACGCCGATGTAAACCGCTTGTAGCAGTCTACTTATACCCCAATGTACAGGCGCCTGATACATGAAGAAAAAGGGAATAACTATCTTCACCTCAAGGCTATTTTTCCAAAATAAGATTAGTTAGTCAGTTACGAATGTCAAATAAAATATGTACAAAAATTTTCTTCAAAGGCTGTAAACTGACTCTGAAACATGAAAAAATTTGGCAACAGTGTAACGAAGTTAACGATCTTACGCACTTTCTTTTCAAATGTAAAAAGTATCCTTTTAAAAGGCAAATGTACTTGAATAAGCTGGAGTGCTGGAGGTGATCCCATGACGGCGTTATTAACCATGAGAGGCCTGGAGCAGCTGAACAACGTATTTTTATATGCGATAGGGGCTCTTGAGCACTGAGCTAGTATTTACCGCTTAATGTGTCACAATCACTAACAATGCTCTGTTCAAAATTTTCACTATATTTTAATCAATCATGTAGCAGTAGATAGTCTTTCTTCTTTTTATTGTTAACGCTACTGGTCTGTTGTTGATTTGTTTGTTAATAAGATTATTATAATAGATTATTATACTTGTTACTGTATATTATGTATGTTTCTGTTTATTATAATTTTTGTAGATAAACTATATTTACGTCATTTGACAAGTTTTTGCCGAAAAAAATTTCATCAAAAATCAAATTATGACATTTTAAAGAAATTTCACATATGTTGTTTCTGCAGGAAATCTACGATTGTGGTCACATTAGCCTCACTCATTTTCATAGTCAATACAATACAAGTGATTCACATGTGTTGTTTCTGTTCTAAAGGCAAACTTCAAGATTAGATTTCAACGGGTTGGGTTAATGTTATGTGTGTTTTTTCTGCACCAAACGATGCGTCTTGGTAAACTATATACAAATCCACCTCTAGTTGAAAATAGCTGAAATTGTTACATGTGTTGTTTCTGAAATAACTGATTCAATTAATAGTACAACAATCCGAAGATGAAGAAAAAATTAAAAGTGTTTCTAAAACTGAGTAACTAAGTACTTTGTCAAAAAATTGATTGAAGTTTTATCCTTAAGTTAACGAAATTATAAAAATCAATTTTTTCCAATCTTCTGGTAAAATTTCCTAACTTTTCCAGAAAGTTTAGAATTCCTTGACATTTCCAGGTTTTCCAGGAATGTGCCACCATACTATGCCGTTTCCAGATGATAAAACAGAATTAAGTTTGAAAACAGTTTCAACACAAACAGCTTATAAAGACAATTGACTTTCGATTGAAAAATTAAGAGGTGATAAACATAGGCTATACATTATTACACAGGTTCGGAAAACTATGAAAAATTTGAGCTGGTTTTTTATACTTTAACACCCATGTGTTATAACATGAAATATAGAGAATGTACAGTTCTATCAGTGGCGGATTTACCTTAAGTGCCGCTCTAGGCTCAGTGAAAAATGCCGCCCCTGAAAAGGTAAAAAAAAATTTTGCCGCTCTTTTTGCCAAATTTGCCGCCCCTAAAAGTGGTCGCCCTTCTTAAAAAACGTAAGTGACGAGCAAAAAAAAAAACGAATTCTACATTTTGTCAAATTATTAAATAATAAAAATAAATATACAATGTAAATTCAAATTACTGTTTTATTAAAAAATCATAATTTCTGTTAATTGTTATACAATTTTACAATAAAATAATTTTCTGTTGATCAGGGCTGGGAGTTATTTAAAATGATTTCATTTTAAATATGTATTTAAAATATAAAATGGCATTTTCCATTTTATATTTTAAATAAGTTCGGTCAAACCATTTTCCATTTTGTATTTAAAAAGAAAATTTGAATCCTTTACATTTAAAATGAAAATGAATGTATACTCAAATTTATGTGCATAAATTATAGAACTCGAACTGAACGATCTGAAGTCTAACAAATTGTAAATTAAATGTAAGTTTATTTAATTGATTCAAATTTTTTATAACTCGAGTTGCAAAGTCACGGGAGTTAAATTTATTACTAGAGTTGTAGTTCTCTTAAATCAAACTTTTCTGACTCAAGTTGTGTACTATTATTTTTAAGACACGGCGATAAAAAATGTTTTGTATTACAAGTAGATGATTTTCATAATTTAAAAGTCGCAGTTGTAGGGTAGTCAAGGTTTGAATATGTCAAGGTTGAATTAAATTTTACAATATTTTAAAGTAACAATATTTCAAGAGTTAAATTTCGTTTTCATATCATGTAAACTTTACAAAATTTTCTCAAAAGACTGCCTTTATTTAATTTCAGTACGTTTAAAATTTTCTTAACTTTTTTTTTTTAAATATTGATAAAAAAAATTTATAGAATTTAAAGTAAAAAAAGCATTTGGCATTTTATAATCCATTTTAAATAGCTACTTTCCATTTTCTATTTTAAATATGTTCAGCAAAACCATTTTCCATTATTTATTTTAAATGCATTATTGAAAACCCTTTTTCCATTTTATATTTTAATTTCTATGAATCATTTTTCCCAGCGTTGCTGATAGTTACGTATAACCAGTGGTAGATTTACACTACGGGCACGCGGGGCAGAGGCCCCGGGTGGCAAATTTTTAGGGGCAGTTTCCTCGCGTTAACTTTTCTATTTCTTGAATTTTTTCCACAGAAGTACCATGCTTTGGCAATTTTATATTAACTTCATACTGAACCAAAGCTTTACAGAATCCTATGAAACAAAAATTTTCTTTACTTACATTGTAAATAATTATTTTGAAATTGTGGAATTACCCTTACCTTTTAAAATAACAATGAATAGGAACATATTAGAGGTTATGTCATTTCGAAAACTTCCATGAAACTGAATTAAATATGAGAATAAAATCGTTATTCTATCTTCAGTAAACACAATAATAAGTTATTAGTATAGACCGGATGAAATAATTTTTCACAGGACCGGCTTAACGATTTCAGTGTAATACTGTTAGACTGTTTGTATTTATGTATGAGTCTGCTACAACAGAAACAACAGAATCCTGAAAATTTATTGAAATTCAACATAGAGTAGCGAAAACTTTTTAGAAAAATTTTATTATGTGAGATTTATATTAAAAATAAAAAGGGGCCCCAAATTTTATTGAATTAAAGTTTTGCAATATTTATTTGTCTAACTAGCTCGCAAGTATATGTAAAACAAAATTTATTGTCTTCTTGTCACCGGCTTCAGTATTAATTGATAAACAAATTCCTTATCTCTTTTTAACTTTTTAAAATTTAATATATGTACCTTGTTTACAATTTTTTTAAATTTTTAGTTTTCTGCACAGGTACACACATATGCAGTGTACATCAAGCAATATTTAATCTAGTTGTACATTTCATTCAAACGCATAAACAAAACATCATTTTGATGACATCGTATATATGATTGTATGTATTAACCACAGATACTATTGTCTATTGATATTAGAATATTTATATGGACCATACAATAGATTTTTAAATTTTTAAAGTTTTTTAGATATTATTTTTTTGAAGCAAAATCGTTATATTGGTTAACACCATTTATAATCTACAAACACAGAACACCTACAAACTATCGATGGTAATGAATATTTTTTAATTTTTATGTGATTTTTGTTGTAATTTGAGAGTATTTATTAATAAATGTTCTAAAAATGTTTATACCAACAAATATAACTTCAGTTAATCTAGAGAAATTTTAAATCCCATCTTGATTAACCATCCATATTCGTCAACACTTTAGTCACTTTTTATTTTCATATAGATTGTGTATAAGTTTATTCCCTCTATTTATTCAATGCTCAAAAGTATATACAAAAAAAAATATTTGTTAGCAAAAATGAAATAAATATCTACATAATATTTTATTAGATAATACATTAATTATTAAGCTTACATCTTTTTTTCTTAATATGTATACTTTTATTTGGTATAGTTTGTTGGCAAGATATACTAGTTTTGTATGAACATTTTTGAAGGAACAATTAGTAATATTTTCTAAAACATATTATGTTAATTCGATTTAATTTAATCAGTTTATGTATGTATGTATGTAAAGGAACATTATTTGCTCTAGCAGACTCATACATAAATACAAGCAGTCTAACAGTATTACACTGAAATCGTTAAGCCGGTCCTGTGAAAAATTATTTCATCCGGACTATAGTTATTAGAAATATTTCAATAAAATACCTAAAACTGGATTACATAAATTATCGAAATATTGTAAATTTAAAAAAAATTGCTTAAAACAAGGTCAGTTTTTTTACCATTTAATGACGTTCCGCGTTTTCTTAATTCATTTTTTTAATTAGTTACATTCCAGGTAGATAAATTTTAGTTGTAAATCAATATAAACACAAAATATTGAATAAAAATTAATACAATTTTGATATTTAAAGAGCTGACATTTTGAATTAGTCATTTGTGTTGTATACGGTAAAGTCATCTACAGCCATCTATGTAGCATAAATATAATTACTGTTTAGCTGCACAATTATTTAACGTAAATAACGATGGCTGTTTGAATAAAGCACTCTTAAATTCCACAAAATTAAATAAATCACTTTTAAGCGCGAAAGTTGCAAAATTTGAAAAAAAAAATTAAGATAAAAATTTTTATTTTTTTATTTTTTATTTCTGTTGCTTTATTGAATAATTTTTATCAACAAATAAGTATACTATTCCATTTAAAAAAAGGTAAGTTTGTATCATAGCTCGAAAACCATAAGAGTTCCTGATTATCGCAATTGGTTGCCCCCGTCGATATCTACAACTCTTATTTGAACAATTTTTCGATTAAATCAACGGTTTGGCTGTAGTAAAAATGGCAACTCCCGAAAAACTTACACATTATATATATATATATATATATATATATATATATATATATATATATATATATATATATATATATATATAAATATATAAATATTAGACACCATGAAAGTGTTAAGCACGGGACTAAAATAACAGTTTCATAGTGAGATAGGCGCCAAAGTAAAATTTTGATTACATATTTAAGAAATTTATGAATACATTGGACATCCAATGGTAGGTACTTCGATTTTACGTAGTGACGTTAGCGATTTAGTGGGGTTTTTCTCTCACAGATACGTTGTTATTTGTCTGTGTTGGTGAAAATTTATGTACCAAGCCAGAGTCAGGACCGTAGGTAATATTGTCTAATGGTCTTGTAACCTCTAACAATTTCAAAATTACACTGCAAATATTATACACATATTCTGTCTGCATAGGTAATATGCAAAATGAGTAACGTAAAATTCTAGAATATTCTAATCGTCAACTAGCAGAGATATCCAAAAACAGACTTCACTATTGAATTGGTAACTAAAAATGAGATAAGCAGCACAGTT
The DNA here is from genome assembly GCA_035578155.1 of Brachynemurus nebulosus. Classification (NCBI taxonomy): domain Eukaryota; kingdom Metazoa; phylum Arthropoda; class Insecta; order Neuroptera; family Myrmeleontidae; genus Brachynemurus; species Brachynemurus nebulosus. The sequence goes on from JAPWDM010000028.1 coordinate 4,813,046, forward strand.
TGACAAAAATTCTAGAATGTTCTATTTGTCAACTAACAAAAATATCGAAGAATCAATTACAGCATTTAATTGGTCATTGATAAAGAGGCCAAATAGCATATCTTGACAAATGTTCTGGAATATTCTATTCGTCAACTAGCAAAGATATCCAAAAACAGACGTCGTCGTTGAATTGGTCACGTAAAAGGAGACCAAATAGCACATTTTGGCAAATGTTCTAGAATATTCTATTTGTCAACTAGCAAAGATATTAAAAAATCGATTGCACCATTTAATTGTCGAACCAAAATTACACTAATATAATAATAAATGTTCCATTTTGGCAAATATTCTAGGATGATCTATTCGTCAGCCAGAATAGAATATTCTAGAACATTTATCAAATTCTGATACTTCATCTTCTTTCCGATGATCAATATATATATATATATATATATTATATATATATATATATATATATATATATATATATATATATATATATATATATATATATTGACTATTTTGTGAAAAATGTCACCCTACTTTATCCCAAACAGCTAAAAAAAAATTCTTAATAACTTTTTAACATAATTTTTTTAAAAAAAGGTAAATGAATGGCAAAAAAAAAGTGAAATCCGCGGCAATTTTTAAATCTAATCTCAAAACAAGTGAAAAATATTGATTGAAGTTTTATCCCTAAATAAACAAAATTATAAAAATCAATTTAAAAGAAATTTAAATTATATACACTAGCGGAAATAATTAAAGGATCAAAAAAAATTCCAAATTTTTAGCGATTTTTCGAATGGCTGTATCTTCGTGAAAAATGGTCGTATCGAAGTCGTAAGCAAAGAAAGGACATAGCCGGGTAAGATAGGGAAAACGGCCCTTGACGCAAAATTGATTGTTTTTATAGGAAATAATACTTCTTAGCCCCAGATACATTCCTGCCAAATTTCAACCCTCTGAGGCTAATAGTTTATGAATACACAAGCAGAAAAAAATTTTTTTTTACGAAATTACTGAGCCGATTTATTTGAGTTTAATATATATTGTGTACCCACCTTAAACAAAGTAATAAAAAAAAATTAACGTTATATCCCTTTATTATACTAATTTTTTTAAATTTTTAAATTTAAGTAAATTTTTTTTTGGCACTTACGCGTTAGCGACACCCACCATTTTTTGTTCAATAATATGTCTCTTAGTACTCTATAACATATATTTTTACGGAAAAATTTTAGTTGGTAGAACATAGTAATATTTCAATACAAATTCATGTCATGTTCGGTACTACATATATTACTTATGTATAAAAAGGACCTTAAAGTAAAGCATCTGCCTGATTTCTAAAACACAGTAGAACTCTGAGGAGTGCAATAAAATGTTCTCTTCCCCCCTGAGTTACAGTTCTTGGAGTTCTTGTGACGGTCTAAAAAAATTTATATTTTGACTTGTTATAAAAAATATGTTTCTACTTGTTAAAAAATAATTTTCAAGGTTAATTTTACCATGAATCTGAATATTTGAATGAAATCAGTAAAATTATCTCAGCATACTTACTAATTAAAATTACATCTATTAGAAGATAATAATAATAACAGTAATACGTTTTAAATGTTATATTGTTTTAATAATAATAAACATTAACTTAATAGATTGGAACAAAAAACTTCAACAATGTATAGTAATAACAACAGTCCGGCTAAAACTTGTAGTTATAAAAATATGTAGGTAAATTACATGTAGGTACATATAACTGACTTGAACAGACCCTCTCACTTGATGTTTTTGTTGCACTTCTTAAGGAGATGCAGAAAGTGGATTTTTTCTCTAATAAAATTACATACGTTCATAACAACGACACACAAGCTTAGACAAATGTCTTCTTTTGTTAACACGATGACGGGTCATGGGGAATTATAACGAAATGATCAACTGGTATACTATTTTAACAGCTAAAAAACTTTGTATGAAATTGTTGACGTCGTAATACGTGGTGTATGAGCTAATAAAGTTTCACTTGACGTCTTACAAAGAAACCAACTCTAACAAAAGAGAAATCAATATCCATTTTGTTTTATTAATAAAAAAAGACAAACGGCAGAAAATGTTGGACTTGAGTAAATTTAAACTAGTTTATCGTAGTTATGAACGTATGTAATTGTATTATTTTAGAAATAGAGTAGATATTTTACTTTATAACCCTTCTTATACATAAGTAATATATGTAGTACCTAACATGGTATGCACTTGTATTGAAATATTACTATGTTCTACCAACTAAAATTTTTCCATAAAAATATATGTTATAGAGTACTAAGAGACATATTATTTAACAAAAAATGGTGGGTGTCGCTAGCGCGTAAGTGCCAAAAAAAAAAATTTAGTAAAATCTAAAAATTTAAAAAAATTAGTATAATAAAGGGATATAACGTTAATTTTTTTTTTATAACTTTGCCTAAAGTGGGTACACAATATATATTAAACTCGAATGAATCGGCTCAGTAATTTCGTAAAAAAAAAAAATTTTTTTTGAAAATTTTTGTCTGTTTGTGTATTCGAAAACTATTAGCCTCAGAGGGTTGAAATTTGGCAGGAATGTATCTGGGGCTAAGAAGTATTATTTCCTATAAGAACAATCAATTTTGCGTCAAGGGCCGTTTTCCCTATCTTACCCGGCTATGCCCTTTAAAGCTGGAAGTTTCTAGTTTCGGGATCTTGCAATAAAAAATTTTCAAAGTAAGGTGTGTAGCGCAATCCTAATAAATACACTGAAAAAAAAAATATATTCGAAATTTTTTCGGTTTTTTTTTTTTTTTTGGTCCATGGACTTGGAAAAAATTTTTCCGACTTAACCACCATATGGACCGGATAACTTGTTCATTCAGCTTTAATTTGCTTTTTTATAGACTTTTATACGACCACTTTTCGCTGAGATATCGGACTTTGAATGGAAAAGGATCATTTCGTCTTCGACCATCGATATCTCAGCAACCAATGATCACACGGAAAATTGAACGGGTGTTTTAAAAACTCGAATAAATTCTCTACAAGGATTGGCCATTGTTTTTTCAGAGAAAAATTTTTTTGGATACTTTACATGAATTTGAAAAATCAAGAAAAAAAGAGCTTTTGGTGGCTCTTTGGAAAATCAAACGCTGAATTAAAAACTTCGAGAACACCACTAATGTTAAGTGTGCCTTTTACAGTTCAATATACCCACAAAAACCCCACCGAGTTTCAGTTTAATCCATCCAGCCGTTTTTGTGTTTCATTCGATTGAATTTTTAAAAAAATTAAAGGATCATTTTTTTGATCTTAAACTTTCATAATCTTCAACAAAATGAAAAAAAAATTTTTCTCAGCTTTTTTCACATTTTTATCAATAACAGTATTTAAATTTATAAAAAAAAGAAAATTTCTTAGAAAATTTTCAAAAAAAATTATTTTCTAAAATTTTTTTTTTTTTAAAATTTTCTAAGAAATTTTCTTTTTTTTATAAATTTAAATACTGTTATAGCTTTTACTCATATCTTTTTAATGATAATGTTAAATAAGTTGACCCAAAAAAAGGGAAACTATAGTAAATAAAAAAAATATGGTAATAACTACATATATTTTCAAAAATATGAACAGTAAACATTAATAAAATGAAGAAATTATATTTAGGTAAAAAAGAAAATTAAAAAATTTTGAATAAATTAAATAATTTTCAAGTAACTAGTTATATAAAAAATATTTGTGCACATTAAATTTTTTTAAACTTATATCAATTTAAAATATGCGCAAAATTTATCTATTGAAGCCACTAATTGAGGCACCTGCGCAAAACAACTCAAGTGTCTCTACCCGATGTCTATCCGTCTCACTTCATCGGAACCACTGCCTCTTATAGGGATTGGCCATATAGACAATAATACATATCGCGCGTTGGCTGTCTCTACCTCGTATATCAAAAGCTACATGTTTTAGGACACACAAAAAACATATTAAATACTGTATTTACATATATACTTATCTATATATATTTACATATATGGGTAGCCAACATCGAAGGGTGTAATTAGCATAAATCTTAAGCTCATAGTGATGAAAACACGGATTTAAAATGTTTTTTTTTTTGTGTCCAAAAATTGGGAGTTTTCAGATACGAGGTTGAGACAGAGTACGCGCGATATATGGATTAAAGTAGGCATACAGTAGCAATAATGGGTCATACACAATCAATGAAATAAGGAATAAGAAATAAGAAGTATGCCATCTAGTGACGTTGAATGGAACTTTAATGAAATAAGAAATAAGGAATAAGAAATCATTAAGAAATAAGAAATAAGGAGTATCATTAGAAATAAGGAGATCATAAGTAATCATGAACGTTACTTTTTCATGAATTTTGATGTACAAAAATACTTAAATACATATACCTATGAGCAGTTAAGTTAGTTTCATTCAACGTCACTAGATGGCATACTTCTTATTCCTTATTTCAATGATTGTGTATGACCCATAATTTAAAATTTTCAATTTATTCTTTATTTAAATAATTGATTTTAATAATGAAATTTACTGAAACACAATGAAATGAAACAGAAATTTAATTTACTTCCGGCTCAACGAGGTCGATGGTTCAATAAATTCCATCGACCATTACTATTCCATCGACTATTCCAAAAAACTACGCCGTTACAAACGTTTTTATGAACATATTTAGCATTCACAAATAATTTCCGATCGATTAAGTACCTGGAAGACTATATTACAATCAATTTTTAAAAAGTGTTGGCTAATCGTAAGCTCATAATTAACAAATTAATAACTAATAAACTAATTAGTCACAAACAAATTTAAAAGTGTCAAAAACATTCACAAACAATTCACAAACAATTGGCACATAAGAAAAGTTAAAATTTTAACTTTTTGAATTTTGTGTTGGCTAATCGTAAGAAGGTAAACAGATACCACATTAAAAAACTAACTACGTGAAATTATTTATTAAAAAATTAAAAAATGCTCTATAAAAAAGCTAAGAAGCACGTTTCTGTTTGGATTCAAAATGGAAAAGTTATATGGGCTTAAAGTTTCTCACGTTTTGGCTAGTTAACTTTTTTTTACCACAATTTCTTAAATATTAATTTTTCACCAAAATCTTTCAAATAAAAGTTATAGACAATTATATAACTTTTTTTTACCACAATTTCTTAAATATTAATTTTTCACCAAAATGTTTCAAATAAAAGTTATAGACAATTATATAACCTACAAAAAGCTACTTACAAAAAATTTGTCAGACTCGCGGTTACAGATATTTCTGACCTTCAAACCATCTTTGACCACTTTTTGAGGTCGGTGCGCGCAACCGGACAAGATAAGAACCGGCCGACAAAGCTTTTTCGTAACTTTTAATGGTAAACTATTATAAGAGAAATGAAATTTTCTTTAAATCGATGGGTACAGGTGCCTCGAAAAATTGAACACTCTTCGAGGTTGGTCCGCACAACCAGACAAGATGAGGTCTGGCCGACAAAGCTTTTTCGTAACTTCGAATGGTAAACTATTATAAGAGAAATGAAATTTTCTTTAAATCGATGGCTAAGCACTTTCTTATTACCTCCTCCCGGTTTAAAAGTACATATAAATAAAAACTTTTTAAAGCGTCCACCAGGTCGGAAACGCGGCGCGGTACCGCGTTTTCGACCTAGTGGACGCTCAGCTTAATGCTTCTGCTGTAAAATTCTAACAAAAAAACAGATAACACTTTCACTCAACTTGCTCATTCAATTATGTATTATCGTATTATAAAACATATTTATTTTTTCTAAATAAATGTTTTTTTTTTAAATTCTTGGTTTTTTTGGTAATGATCCAAATGCAGAAATGACAGTTCCTTTAGTTCCTGTTGCAGCCGTAGTTAAGGTGGGTTGAACAAGTCCAGCCGGTTTTACAGTTGTTTGACCAACAGCGTTTGCCGCAGGTTGATCCCATTTTGATTTTCGACGTTTTGCTTCATCTTCAGCTTGTTTCTTTGTTCCAGATACAAATTCAATCTTTGTTTTTTCTTTACGTTCTTTTTCACGTGCTTCCATATCAGCTTTTTGCACTTTTGCTAATTCTTCAAAATATGATTCTTTACCCCATTTTAATGGATCATAAATTTCAGCCGGATAATTTGTTCCTAGTTCTTTGATACCACAGAACTGAATTAATTTCTCATATATGCTCGGGTTACGAAAGTCTTTACGTTGCTGTATTACATAATTCATATTTAAACCGCTATTCGTCATTTTTTCATATAATCGAGTTATTTTATCCTGCAGATCTTGTGGACATTTCTTTTTTGGAGCAGGTGGTAATTGTATACCGTCATCGGTTGGAGGCTCAGGTTCTGGAGATGGCTGTTGTGATTCTGGTTCTATAATTTCGGCAGTAATTACCTTACTATCATCTTCATCAAAGTGAACATCTTCATCATCAGATACAACAGTATCATCATGATAGGAAACTAATTTTGGTACACGAGCTGTCGAAACAGGCGAACCTGAATTTGAATTTGCTCTAGACTGTATTTTAGATTTAGGAGAACTAATTTCTACATTACTTTCGTTTCCAGAAATTTGTTCATCATCGTTGGCATCTTCTCCTTCAGAGTCTGTATACGTCGCAGTAAGAGAAGCTAACGCTTGAGATGACATTTTCAAATTGAAAAGTATCCTTTAATGGTCAACTCACCTGCTATTTACAATAAATAAATCATCCTGCAATTAAAATTAATCATAAATAATCATTATTAAAATTGGGTAAAATGCAGAACTCGGACATACGCTGTAATTTTGATGTCTGCCGGAAAAAAGAAACAAATGAGGCTGAGAATTATTGTACTTAAAGAGTTAAAGCGCGGTCACATATTTTTATTAAAAATAATTGCGTTTTATTATTAATTATTACATTTTAAAAGTTACTCACATTTTTGATACAACAATTAATTTAACAAAATTACTTGCATTATTTATTATTATTTAATAATAAAAAAACGTAAAAATACTGAATCGTTAAAAAAAAAATTATAATAAAAGTTTAAAATAAAATTTTTTTAAAATAATTTTAACTTTTTTATTTTAATACCTATGAAAAGTACGACATTTATACATAGAGAATATACTCCATATACTCAGTGGTGATATATATGCATGCAAGCCCTAAGCGTATGTGTAAGCAAATTGTGGAGAGCAGTGTGTCTGAGTGTGCCAGATACCGCTGTCGTACAAATTTCGGCGCGGAGCGCCGTTATGAGAACGACGCGGGCGTCATACAAATTACGGCGCGAAGCGCCGCTTTGACCCAGACGCTACGCGTCGTACAAATTACGGCGCGTAGCGCCGTTACTAGCATGACGCGTGGCACCCTACAAATTAGGGCCCCAGGCGTGGCACTGAGATGACATTTTCTAGTAATTATAATTTTCCTTTATTTTTTATACAAAATTTATAAATAAAAAACAACATAGAATTATACGGTTTACACTGTATTAATAGATTGGTTTGATTTATGTAAATTTGGGGCGTCAGTGGGTGGCGTCGGTGGGTGGCGCGCGCCGCCCACCGACGCCACCCACTGACGCCCCAAATTTACATAAATCAAACCAATCTATTAATATAGTGTAAACCGTATAATTCTATGTTGTTTTTTATTTATAAATTTTGTATAAAAATTTTTCGGCTGTACTAAAAATAATTTTTTTAAAAAAAAAACATTTTATAATTTTTTTAAACTTATGCAGTTTTGAAAAAACGGTACTCAGTTTTGTATACGAAATAAATTGCAGGTATAAATATATATATATATGTATTACTATGTTGAACTACAAACACCCTTACCTTACACCCTTGCCGTTATTTATTAACTCAAAATCAAATTTTATTACACATCATAAAATTATATGCATTTATCTTTGTTAGTAACCACGACCTAACAATGCTTGTTTGCTCTGGCAGAGCTGATGCACGACTAGTCACCTTAAGCTGTGACAGACCAACAAATGACTCCAAGTAATTTGCACTTTTTTTATTTTATTTTAATAATTTTAGTTTGCTTCTAGTGTTCTGTGAGTACCTATGTGCTGGATATTCTCTATGGCATTAATGTTGGGTATGTATGTTGGGATATGTTGTAATTAAAATAAAATTTTTCTATTTTCTTTTTTAAAATAAATTTTTTGTTTTATTTATTTTACTAGTAATATGTAAGTGTCTTTCGTAGTGTTTTGTTATTTTTACCGTTTCCTTTAAATAAATTATACACTAACTTGCTTTAAAATATGTGCTATATCGTATAGTTGTCATTATAAAAAATTTGAAAAATATTAATAAATTTGAGTTTTCCAAAACAAAAATATGCTTCCGCGCTTTAACTTTTCATAATTTAAAATTTCCACCACTATTGCTTCGTTTTTATCGGTTCAAAAAAAAAAATCGTATATGTCCGAGTTCTGCAAATTTCCCTTAAAATTATATTATTATATAAAAATTACTCATTAAAAACAGCTTACCTATCAAATTTATTTCTCTAAACTTTACTTTCAACATACTTCTTAACTCACAAATAGAACTATGGAGATTAGACAAGAGACGAAACTCAATGTAATGGAGTTGAATGGAGTATTATAAGTAGGTACCGGGTTTTTTCGGACAGGTCAGCACCGTACTTATTGCAATAAAATTTTGTAACTAAATTACAATTTGAATGAATATAATTGGTCAAAATGTACATTTTTCACCATTTAGAATACTAACAGCATTTTTTATTTGACGAAAGTAAGAAAATTCAAAAAATCGGAAAAAATTTTTGTAAAATATATTAAAAAGTTGTTGAATATTTACACGGTCCACTATAAAGGTGCGAATCCACCAAGCGCGGAAATTGTTTGCAAATGTTTGTAAATGTTTGCGAACACAAAATTTTTTTGGTGGACACGATCGTCACGAATATTTGCAATTGTTTGCTAACGTTTGTCGTCAGTGTTCCGACCAAAGTCGATACATCAAAGGGAATTCGTTGTTTGGTGTGTTTTGTGTTTTTCTAGTAGAGACGGTATGTGATATGAAATACATACGAACAACAAACATAATAATTATATCCATACCGTAGATCGGGATGAATAGGCACGAATTCAGACTTCACACCGTATTTTTTTGTATTTATTTTATGAGTACCTAATCTTTGATATATTAAAAATGTATACGAGAATGGTCACTTTATCTCAGTATCCAAAAAATGTTGAAAATATCGGTGGTTTTTGAAAAAATAACAAAAATCAAATAATTTCTTCTCTATGAAAAATTGGGGTCAAAAGAGACGATAAAAGGGTGAATGGGGACAACCCATAGGGCCGACCAAAATTAAAATTTAAATAAATATGGTCTATTTCAGTTAAATTTAACCATGCTTCGTAACTTTGAATTTAAATAATTTCCTTGTTCTTGGCTTCATCTCTTTTATTGTTGCATTTATGTAAATTTTAAATTTGCAGTTTATTTTTAGAAAAGAATAGAAGATCAATTTGTTTCGAATATAAGAATTATTTAATTTTTTAACGAAAACTCATGATCAATTTTATCTGAAAAGAGGTATATAACATAATTTCGAATTTTTTGTGTTTGTACATACAAAAAAGAAATAATAATTGATGATTTTCTGTAGAAATAAACGTAGAATCTAAAATAAAGTTTATAAAGCATAGAAATGCTATGCTGAATGTGCTTATAAAAATGTCGAATGACTTGATAACCTTGAAGGTGCTCTCTTCTATGTTTCAATACATGCTTCATCCGTCCCTAATCACCCCACATTCGTGCCTTTATACTTTTATATAACGTCCCTTTTAACCCATACAGTGACCCTATTTACACCTTTTCCGTCCCTATTAACTTCCAACTTAGCCCAAACTCAAGTCCTCATTATTTCCTATTAAAAAAATAAAAATAACTAAAAGTCTGCAGCCTTCTTTTTCCAGATATGTTCCAAAATAATTAAATTTTCGATTAAACAACAATTTATTCATGAACACCGAAATAAATAATTTTAAGATAAAGTTTTAAGGAACAAAAAATAGCACTGTTTGCAGAAGTCAATCTAAACTAAATTTTTAATATTTTTTATTCAACTTCAAGCCTAGTCACTATTATTACCCGAAAGAATAATGATTATACTATAATTTAAGTAAGATATATGTTCACATTTACATTTAGTATTTTTAAATTAAGTTCATGAGTCATATTTTTCGTTTCGTCCCTATTCACCGGCCTGTCCCGATTCATCACACCCTACGGTATGTATAATTATTATTTTTGGTTTTATGTTACTTTGTTATAAATATAACAACATAGTTTTGGGTTTTAAAAAGGATTACTGTAATTTTAAATTAATAAATGAATAAAAATAACATGGATTGAGATAATAAAAAATTTCTATAATTAATCAAATTTTATCAATCAAAATATAGAAATACGTGGAACAGCTACAAACATTCGCAAACGGGTTATCGTTTGTAACTATTTATTCAGTGGAGACAGTAGGGATGTCGTTTTTTAATCGATAAATCGAGAAATCGATTAATCGGAAGTATGAAAACCGATTTTTAATCGATTATTGATTTTGAGATCGATTCACACATCGATTTTTATTTTATGGAAATCGCGAAACGATTTTTTTTTTCAAAACATAAATTGCTTTTCTATTTATACGTTGCTATTTATTTATTAATTTAAATTTTTAATTTAAATTTAAAGTTATTATCGGTACTACGATTATTATTATATAATCAAATGTCTATGCATCAAATCAAATTGACAAATTGACAACTGTACCATGTACAAAACAATAAAGTTTAGGCGGGAAATTTAAAAAAAAAACTTTCATAATTTTTTTTATCCCTTAATCTATAAAAAAACTTTGTATGCAATTAAATAAAAACTTCTCAACATTTAGTACAATTTAGATAATATTTATACAATTATAGAGAAAGCAACGACAACTCTAAATGACTCATTCTCATAAATGCATTTCTTAGACAGACTTGTAATATAGCCATCTCTCACAAGATCTACTATCTAATATATTGAAAAAGGATAGTAGAAATTATAATATCTTTTATATGTGACAAAACTTTATTTTCGAAATGAGTCATTTTGTTTATATATAAATTTAACTTTAACATTTTTATATCAAATGAAAACAAAAATTGTCAATTTTGTTGTGATGTTGTGATTCATCTCTATATCATAGAATAAAATTCTAAAAAAATGTTGGTAATTAAGTATGTACTCGCTTAATACTTTTCTTCTTAAAAGATTTCGAAAGTTCATCTTTCTGAATTATAAATTTTTACTTAAAAATTACCGCTACTTTTGCAACAGCAAATTTGAATCGATTTCTTGGAATCGATTTTGAATACAATCGATAATTTAAGTATCGATTCTTTTGTTGGCAATTACGAATCGATTCAAAAATCGATTTTTTTTTAAAAAAACGACATCCCTAGGAGACAGTATGTTCGCAAATAGTTAAAAACAGTTGCAAACAACTACAAACATTGAAGCAAATGTTTTTTTGGTGGATCCGCACCTTAATAGCTAAGACGTACGTATTTGCTAAGATTTTTTATTATTGAAAAACAAATTTTTAAAAGCAACTATACTTCTATCTCTCAAAATTGAAAACAATAAAAAAAGATGAATTTATTTAATTTGACATGTCACATAAATCACATACATAATATAAACAAAAATACTTTTGATAATCAATTAAAATTACAGTGGAATTTTTCAATTGTGCAGGTAATAAATAAAAGAAAAAAAGGATGTTTACATAAAATACGTATAAATAATATTTTGATACACATATGTATGTGTGTGTTTTGTGTAACTTGTGTACGTTGTTTTTATGAAAATATTTTGAACTTTTAGTTACATTGAGTGCAATATTGACCTGCATATGCTAAACACGAAACTGTCTGATCCGAAAGAAATCCGATACCTGATTATAAGATGGAGATCTTCCTTATATGAGAGGAATTGACAAAATTGGTCAGGAAAATGGTAAATATAAGGCTTTCTTTTTTTACCACTCGCGGCGTTAATAATGCTCGAATACTGATGTAAATATAGTAAAATAAAACGGATTAGGCTAAGCGCACACTACGTTTTTCCGCCGCTGTTTTTTTTTCAGCAAAAAAATGTGAAGCATTATACTCCGTATAAGCGAACGCACTACGTTTTTTTTTCAGCGGCGGAAAAAAAAAACGTAAAAAGTTACATTTTTTTTTTTGCTGAAAAAAACGCGTCATTTTAACACGTATAAATAAATATGCACGTATAAATATATGACAACACGCGCACTTGCGTAAATAAGCAAGTGGTTTTCTTGATTAGTGTGGTTATGACGTAGAAGAAGAAGAAGCTTTATTGAAAATAATAATACTTTACAATTTTTACAATTGTATATGTTATACTATTACATTTATGTACCATTAACCATAATTTGACATAATTTTTATTTGACATGGTATCTTTTACATAGTTTGATATATTCTTATTTGTCTAGGAAAAAATTTCAAAAACCTAGAGAGATTATTTGCTACTTACAACTAATTTAACTAACTAATATTACTAAATCTAAAAGTGTGGTTATGTACCATACCAAGGTTTATATATATCATGTCCCTGCCACTTGTTTTCAAGGACGACCTTTTCATGTCACCTTTCCTACGTTTGCTACGTGGCGCTAATGGTATAGGGGGTATACTAAATAGAGTTGGGACATGTGAGCATTTTTCATCAAATAGATGTCAAAATTAATTACCATATGATTGAGCACAATAGTATCGTCAGCAAGTTATGTGTTAACGAAGAATTAAAATTTTTTAATTTAATTAATCTTTCTAGGTTGAATTAAAGTATTTTTTTAAATATTTAATTTATTTCCAATTTATTTTAGATGAAAAAGAGCGAACTATTAAACCTCATGTCTCGACTTTAATTTTATCCCCTAGTAAATCAACGCCATCTGGTATATTAGTTACAGCGACGTCAGAAAACGGTCCATTTTTTTTTTATAATAGACTAAATGGAGAGTGACAGGGACATGATATATATGTTATGAGTATAGACCGGATGAAATAATTTTTCACAGGACCGGCTTAACGATTTCAGTGTAATACTGTTAGACTGTTAGACTGTTTGTATTTATGTATGAGTCTGCTATAACAGAAATAACAGAATCCTGAAAATTTATTGAAATTCAATATAGAGAAGCGAAAACTTTTTAGAAAAATTTTATTATGTGAGATTTATATCAAAAATAAAAAGGGGCCCCAAATTTTGTTGAATTAAAGTTTTGCAATATTTATTTGTCTAACTAGCTCGCAGGTACATATAAAACAAAATTTATTGTCTTCTTTCCCACCGGCGGCTGTCTTTCAGTATCAATTGATAAACAAACTCCTTATCTCTTTTTAACTTTTTAAAATTTAATATATGTACCTTGTTTACAATTTTTTAAAATTTTTAGTTTTCTATACAGGTACATACACATATTCAAATTCAAGCAATATTTAACTCAATGGCTGCCAAATAATTTTTGTTTGTAAAAGACAGGTTTAAAAACATTGATAAAGAGAGAAAATTGTTTACATATTATCTGCGTACTTCTGGAAATATTTTATTTTAGTTGTAAGATTTTTGTTTCCTTCATAAAATATAAACATTGTTATGTATGTTTTGTAAAGTCGGTATTAAACTAATATTTGGAACATGTAATAATTTTTTTAAAATTATTTCAGATGTCATTATGATATTCATTTTAAGTAAAATACATTCTACAAAAACATAAGTAAAGAGAATGAAGAAACCATTATCTACCATTCTTATGATTTGACATTCCCACTTTGTGTGTATCGCACAATATCTTACGTATTTTTAATTTTATAAATTATAATAATATAATAATAACTTTATAAGAAGCGTACGTGCATGAATACCTGCTGCCGATCAACCCTACTGCAATGTGGCCAATGTGTTTTTATAGTTGACAATGAATGTCGATTTGAATAATTTATTGATTTTTTATAATATGTAATACATACATACATATTTAGTCAAACCTTCGAAAATTTTTTTGCTAACAATAATAAACAATTTTTTTCATGTTCTTATAGTACACTGTAAATTCAATTATGTTAAAACATTCAATAAAAATTATTAGAAGCAAATTTTATATATTTCTGTAAATATTCATATATAAAATTATCCACAGTATTATTTTTTTTATTATTATTTCATTTTAAAGCAAGTTGGACAACTAGAGAAGTATCAATTTAACTTTAATTTAACATTTTTTGGGAAAAATTTTTATTAGAAAATAACCCAGTGTTGATTTTTAGTGTCCTTGTAATTTATTTTTATTATAGAATTGAGAAACAATATTTTTCAATTTAAACCATTCCAGTGCAGCTTAAAAATGTCAAAATGATTAATGACCTTAAAAATATAGTCTTGTCTTTTGTTGCAAGATATATTTCCCTCTTTGTTTCCTTTGGCATGTTAACATGCCAATGGCACTGAATCGGTTAATATAGTTGTCCATTTCATTCAAACGCATAAACAAAATGTACATCATTTTGATGACATCGTACGTGTCGTACGTATAAATAAGTACGTATGTATTATTTGTATTTAACCACAGATACTATTGATATTAGAATATTTGTATGGACCATACAATAGAAGAAGTTTTTTAGATGTTATTTTTTTGAAGCAAAATCGTCATATTGATTAACACCTTTTATAATCTACAAACACAGAATACCTACAAACTATTGATGGTAATGAATATTTTTTAATTTTTATGTGATTTTTGTTGTAATTTGAGAGTATTTATTAATAAATGTTCTAAAAATATTTATACCAACAAATATAACATCAGTTAATCTAGAAAAATTTTAAATCCTCTCTTGTTTAACCATCCATATTCGTCAACACTTTAGTCACTTTTCATTTTCATATACAGTCAGCCACACTCGTATTCGTACAGCAGCATATTTACTCATATGACAAAATTTAAACCAAATGGATTTCCATAATTTCCCACAAATTAGAACTTTTTTGTTTATAATATTATTATTTGGATCTTCTACTTCCTATATAAGTTAAAAAAATTTCATTAGTAGTTTTTAAAAAAAAATTCTCTAAGAAAAATGTTATGCATGCAATTTGTATGAACATGTCCAATGCCACATTCGTATTCGTACTGCCACGCCATCTCTGGATGACCGTTGCAAAGTACTTACATAAATCTATAAATCAAGGGCTTGTTCCGAAATATAATCCAGTATACTGGCCAGTGTTAATGACGTCATGACTTCGACGCCATATTGTACTGGTGAGCATCTATATCTATCATATCTATGATTCACAACTGAGGCTGGTCGTCCATTGGTTGCGTAGGCGTACGAAATTTAATGTGGACGAATACGCATGAAACGGACGAACGTTCCAAGCAGCTGTGAAGCAATACATCCTCGTCCATTGAAAGCGTCTCTCTCAATGGACGAGGATGTATTGCTTCACAGCTGTTTGGATCGTTCGTCCGTTTCATGCGTATTCGTCTGAATTAAATTACGCACGACTACGCATCCAATGGACGACCAGCCTATAAGTGTCAAAGTTACGACAACGCATGGCCAGGCTGGCCAGTGTATTTCGGAACGATTCACCAGCATGGCGTCGATTTATGACGTCATTCACACTGGCCAGTATGCTGGATTATATTTCGGAACACACGCCAAATAACTAATCAATATATGAACTTATTGACATCTAGTGAGATATGATGGAAATTATTAAAATCACAGATAAGTAGATTTCAACTCGGTATGTTCTCAAATAATATATTACGCTTGAACTTGTTATTAAATTAGCCACTCGTGGCGTTGTTGTTGTATGGAACTTAACCGAAAAATCTAGAATATTCTAAAAGGTTTGATCATGTTTTCAATTATGGAACATAACTTACTTTTAGTACGGAACTCGTAATGGACACATGTAAGTTTTGATTCCCTTTTAAATTTTTTTTTTTGGGCTTACATAATAGTAATGTAGCATGTAATTATTCAAATTCATTATTTTAAATTTAGAATATGTATTTTCGTAATTAATTAGACGTTTCGTTTTTATTTAAATTTATTCTATCTTGTAATGTAAAATTTTGGCAATTATGTAAATTATGCTTAACGGTTGACCAAATTGATTCACGTTGTATTTATTTGACACGTGGACTTATGAGTTTATTCTGTCAATCAGTTTAAGTATTGCATTACATTTTTCATGTTTTACTTATTCTTTGGCTTAAATGTCCAACGATGTCTAAATTTATTTATAATTTAGGTTATATTTTCAAGTTTATTTATCATTTGGGTTACAAGCCCTATGTTTAAATTAATTTTATAGCTTAGTTTATTAATTAATTTCATAATATAGTTTATTAAATTAATGTTAGCATTTAATATACTGTGTTCCAACCGAAGTCCGTCCTTAAAGTCACGGAGCCGGCACCTTAGGTGCGTTAAACTTAAAATTTAAAGTTGTAACTTTTCACTTAATAATATTGTAATTTTTCTACTTAATAGCATTGTAATACTTTATTTAATGTTTCGTAAAATTCGGCTCCATCCATTTAAATATTTTATATCATTTGCCAATTATTACTGTCCTACGGCAAGGGTTGTGTATTCATAGTGAGTCACTCATATTGTTAAGTCGACAAGTACATTATGATATCTTAATGTTAATTTTGCATGTAATCGTTAGGTTAGTCCGTCATTTCAAGTTTCATTTAAAGTCATAATTTCTTTCTTTAGTTTAGTGTACTATAGTTTTAGGTCAGTGTAACTTGACACCTTTAGGTTACGTTAATGTTAATTTTCCTAGTCAGTTACAAATTGTATTGTATTTTTTTTACCAATAGTTGTAAGGTAGTCATATTTGTTAGCCGTACTCGTGGCCAGGGCAAGGGATACGTCCACTGCACAAAATTTTATTTCAATAAATGTAAAATATTTTGCCAAGATGAAATCTCTGGTTTTATTTACATTTTGCAATTACCACCTTTAACGTTGCCTAAGCCATACGCTTCCACCACATACTGCGCTGCTCTGGACCTCAAACCCCTTCCATTTATTTTTTGCCGCAGTACACCTTAAAATTTGATAAATATTTTTATATGTTTCAAAAATGAATTACTTTACTTTCAAATTTAGAAGTACATTTACGTAGATATGTACCTTTATTTTAAATAAACATAAAATATAATAATCCTCAAGGTCAATTTTTCCATATATTTACTGGAAAATTAAAGGAATGTCAATAGAGTCCAAGAAATCGATTATTGATCTATGCTACCAAAATAAATTCTTCAGAAAGGGCTTAAATTGTACGTAGGTGACTATTTAACACTTAAAATGTCCCTTAAAGGGACCACAAACAGGATAATAAATTAAAAACAATTCTTGAAATATGGAAAAAAAAATACTACATCTTGTTTTAAATTGTCATTTTTGAATGAATAAATTAACAAAAATTCACCAAAGAGCCCTAAAATGGTCAGGATAAGGTGAAAGGATTGCATAGCAAAGAAATTTCGCACTGAGAGAATTTCTCGCGTTATTAAAACACGTGATATATACCGTGGGAAAAACTGAATGTAAATAACATATATAAACAAAGATAGATAGATTGTTCCAGGAACTACGTAAATAAGGATTCTGAATCTCGATGTAATAAAATATTCACAGATAAACGTAAAATTAAGACTTTCATAATTATCCTTGCCCTTAAATCCTTATTTTCCTACATTTTAGAGCAATATAAGTTTTATTATTTATTTATCTAACTTACCACGTACATTCCCACGGTATATATCACGTCTTTCACACGTGGATGTTATTGTAGTATACTGTTTTTATTTTGTAGCGGCAATTTTTTTAATTTGAAATTGTAAAATTTATTTTTGATGAGTTTTACAAAAATGATCAAAAATTAAAGAAAATTACTTAACTGATACCCCCTCGCGTTTTATTAACAAAGAAAAAAAAAAAAAAAAACTAAAAAATCACATTAATGTACATCTAGTTCAATTTAAAATACCAATATTACCGAATTTTACCGAAAATTACCGTAATATTACCAGTGGTAATGTAATTTTCAAAATTACCGGTAATTTTACATCTCTAGTTGTGTTCCAGCATCGCATATTTGACAGTCCGCAAACTGTTTGCACATGCGAAACCGTTCCAGCAAAACAAAATGTACATTTTGTACAAAATGTACAACGTTCCAGCATCATTTTTGACATGTTTTCAACTTGTTCCTAACTGTCAGAATTGTCAGCGGACTTTTGAATGGACAAATTGTCCAACGTGCTATCTATCTCTATCTATCTATGCTATCTGTATCTATCTCAATATATTTTTGTGGTTGTTATGGTACTGAAGTGAAAACCTATAGAATGTCAGAAACGAGTTTAAACCGTTCCAGCACAGTGTACATTACAAACAAGTTGTTGTTGTTACTTGTTTGTATTTTAGCATGGTTACAAACAAATTCGTAACATGTTTTGTACTTGTCCAAAAATAGATGCTGGAACACAACTATTATACATATACATAGAGAGACAGATGTTTCTTGTTGAGGTGGTCTTATGTAATATTTTATTAGATAACACATTGGCTGTGTTCGAGCAGAAAAAAATTCTTTAAGCGCTTCAAGCCGCTTCATATTTTTGACTAATTTTCTGCTTGGACAGAAATCAAGTGACATGTATTTCTGTCTTACACCAAATTTAAATTTTACTGCAATAAATTACAAAATTCTGCCATATTGTTGTTTACTCTGATGGTTCTTCAATAATATGACCTATAATGTTATTCATATTGTTTAAAATATAAAAGAAATAACAAATTTTCTTATGAATAACTCTTATTGAGGTTATTTTGTTTAAATATCTACGACGACATTTTGCTTTTTGGTGCTTTGTTATTCTTAATAAATCGCCATTTTGCTTTAAAGCGCTTTAAAGAATTTTTTCTGCTCGAACGTAGCCATTATTAACGTTACATCTTTTTTTCTTAATATGTATACTTTTATTTGTGTATAGTTTGTTGGCAAGATATACTAGTTTTGTATGAACATTTTTTAAGGAAAAATTAGTAATATTTTCTAAAACATATTATGTTAATTTGATTTAATTTAATCAGTTTATGTATGTATGCATGTAAAGGAACATTATTTGCTATGGCAGACTCATACATAAATATAAACAGTCTAACAGTATTACACTGAAATCGTTAAGCCGGTCCTGTGAAAAATTATTTCATCCGGACTATAGTTATGAGGTAGATGCAATCCGTGTACTATACATGTATTGGCTTTTGCAGGCTTTTGGACTGCAATCAGCTGTTTTTATAGCGTCAATTGATCATCAACAATATTTGTATATTAACTGTCATTTTTTAATTTTAAAGTATTATTTCTGAATAATTATTAGTTATTATAATATAATATTCACTTTAATATAATTATTTTTATTAATTTTTCACATTTTGTTAGTTATTTTTTACCAAAGATAAGTTATTTAGTTATTTTAACTAATTTTATTAAAACCTTGAAGATTGTTACTTCAGGGCCGGCATTTAAAATTGTTCTTATATTTTTTATAGTCATGCCTGGTATATCCGGTTCACTTTAGGTTTTTGCATCGACCATTGCTATCAACGAAACAACATAATTTTTTTTCCTTTTCTTAAGAAAATATGTATTATGTATAAAATAAATGTAATTTTGATTAAGAAAAAAATGCAAAACACAGTGTATTTCCCAATGCTTTGAGATATACAGGATACCAAACGTACGTCCTTGATTAATTTTAAAAAAGCCGTTGTCAAGTTTAAAATTTCTTTTGAATATAAATTTATTTCATAGAACACTAGAAGCCAACTAATATAAAAAAAGTGTAATTGGCTTGGAGTCATTTGGAGACGTGTCACAGCTTAATGCATTAGTCAGTCCGTGTCCGTCGTCGAACACACAGTGCATTGTATGTACATTGTTACCATTGTTAGTTAAACACGTTGAACAGCTCTCTCTAGTAATACGTGTATTGCAGTAGTGTGCGTAAATACGCACACTACTAAAAAACACCAAACTAATACACTGCAAACAGTGTGTATCTACACAAACAAAGTGGGGAGATTTACGTCATAAACTCATTACAAGTGGAACAGAGACATAGACAATCTAGTTTGACCCCTTGATTTATTTAAAAATACGTTTTATTTTTAAATTTTATGAAAAATTATTTAATTTTACAAAACAAACGTTTTTAGAAATTATATTTGTAAGATTTATCTATTTAAAATGCTTTTATTTTAAAATTACTTTTTTAATCTTGTTTGAACTCTGGCATGAACAAATATAATATAATTGGCTGATTAATTAATAAAATTATGAAATTATCTCTAACATACGTTATATAAAAGTATAACGAGCAGACGCTTTATTGAAGTCACATGGCAAAACTCGTTGAATTTTCTATATACGGTGTTCTGTGTCAAACTACAGAAATTCACGATATAAGACATTAAATAAAGACGTTAACTATTTTCGATTTCCGAAAAAGGATGCGATAAGGTGAAATAGAGTGAAATAGAAAAAGTGATCTTTAATAAACGAAATTTTGCATGAAAGTGTATATATTGGTATTAAAAAACATCTCGAACCACGAAGTTTTCAACTGTGGATCCAAAAAATCTGGAAAAAAGGACACAGTAGCATTTCTAAGAACTTTTGGCTAAAATTATTCCTGATCAGTTGAGTTAAAAACATAGAGAAATCCAAATTATCCCGTAATTAACAAATTAAGGCAGAGTATTTCCTTAATGCTTCATAATTTCCGAATTCTATGACATACAGAGAATGAATACAGACACGTGTAACATAATTGAATATTTCTCTATTTTTATGACAAAATGTAATAAATGTATTTCATATATTTTATTCATATTTAATTGAAAAAATCATATTAATCATTTTTTATTATCTTTTTTGAAAACTTGACTCGGGTATTTAATATTATCATTAAAGTAATTTAAATATTTTTGTTCGCTTTAAAATTATTAAGACATAATAAAAACAAAAATAGTCCGGACCTGGTTATACTGCAGTCCATGGTAAAACCTACAATGAGCAAACCTCCTTGGTATCATACATATTATGATGCATTGCTACAGAACAGAAATGTATGTAAAGTAATATTTTATCAAAATATCGTCAGATTTAGAATTTTATGGAAAATTTGACGAAGAAAATTATATATGAAGTAGACAAAAGCCCCCCAGTATGGGATAAAATTCTAATATTAAGGTAAGAACATTATAACATGTTTTTAGCGAGAAGTTTTTTAAAAAATAGGGGTAAATTGCAATATGGCATGTGTTCAATAATTTAGATGTTTGCTGCAAAAAAGAAACAAACATGACTGGAAATTATTGTATCTAAAGAGTTAAAGCGCGGACACATGTTTTTATTAAAAATAATTGCATTTTATTATTAATTATCACACTTTAAATGTGACAGACATTTTTGATATAACAACTAATTTAACACAATTAATTGTATTATTTATTATTATTTACTAATAAGAAACCGTAAAAATATAGAATTGTTAAAAAAAAAACCGTTACAAACGTGTAATAAAAGTTTTAAACAAAATTTTTTTTAAATAAATATAACCATTTAACCTTTTATTTTCAGCCATTTTAAATGTTGACTAGGACGCACAACGTTGTAGAATATAAGGTGCTTCACACCGTATTAAGATAACGCTAGACTTCAAATTTAATATAAGAATTTGTTAGCTTTAGATTATAGGTGGTGAGGTTAGTTAAGGTTAGGTTAGTTTAGTTAGTTTTAACAATATACTTCGACTTTGATATAAAAACTAGGTGGTGAGGTTGGTTTTGGTTAGGTAAGGTAAGTTAGTTTTAACAATATACTTCGACTTTGATATAAAAACTAGGTAGTGAGGTTGGTTTTGGTTAGGTTAGTTTAGTTAGTTTTGACAATATACTTCGACTTTGATATAAAAGCTTGGTGGTGAGGTTAGTTTTGGTTAGGTTAGTTTAGTTAGTTTTGACAATATACTTCGACTTGACAATATACTTCGACTTTGATATAAAAACTGGGTGGTGAGGTTGGTTTTGGTTAGGTTAGTTTAGCTAGTTTTAACAATATACTTGGACTTTGATATAAAAACTAGGTGGTGAGGTTGGTTTTGGTTAGGTTAGTTTAGTTAGTTTTAACAATATACTTAGACTTTGATTTAAAAACTAGGGGGTGAGGTTGGTTTTGGTTAGGTTAGTTTAGTTAGTTTTAACAATATATTTCGACTTTGATATAAAAACTAGGTGCCTCTTATTTTACGATGTTACAACATATCAAAGAAAAAACAAAATCAGAGGGGTACACCCCCGTGATGCTCCTTGTATGTCCTATGTAGGGATTGTAAACCCCTATTTATCTTTTCCAAATTTTTACTCCTCATTTTCAACAATTTTACCTTCAATTCTTAATTAATATTTCTAAAATTATTTTAATCAGTCTGTATATATTTTTATGTTAGCCTTTTTTTTTTCTTTAAATTTGATAAAACAGTAAATTTTTTTTTTGGGTTTGTTACCATGTTTTCTGTATTCCTGTATGTATGTATGTATAATTTATATGTATATTTTCTCTATAGTGTAGATAAGTAAAAAGTAATGTGTAATTTTTTTGGAAATAAGATACGACTTTTTATTATTTTTTTTAATTTTTTATTTTTTTGGGGTGTTTTTTTTTTTTTAAATTTACTTCTGTTTTTCATTGTTTTGTTATTTTTGTTGCGTTCTAGTTAATAAATACTACAATAACTTTCTTTAAAAATTGTGCAATGTCATACAAATGTCAGTATTAAAAAATTTGTAAAATATTAATAAATTTGAGTTTTTGAAAACAAAAATAGGCTTCCGCGCTTTAACTTTTAACAATTAAAATTTTCCACTAGCTTTGGTTCGTTTTTACCGGTTCAAAAAAATTTTTGGGCACACATACCATACTGCAATTTTCCCAAAAATAGTAATAAATTGGATAGATAAAAACGCCGTGAGCAGCGGGGCCCCATCACGGTAGTCGAATTTTCCCCTTCATCTTCGGTATTGAATGTCTACAAGCGAAATGTGATTGAAAGTCTACAACCGAATTGTCATTTTGTTGGTTTCAAAACTGGTGATGAGTGTTCGGCTGATCGAGGCTTTAAAAAAAGGTTTTAAGTATTTAAGGGCTGTATCTCAGTAAATTTCAATTTTGTGCCGAAAACAGGTAGCAGAAAAAAAGCCAACACAATTCGTACGAGGACATTCCTGCCCATGTTTATCCGCTAATTGCCTTTATGTTTTAGTTTTAAATATTAAAAAAGGACCTTCAATAGTAAACTGGAAGGCCTTTATAAAGATATTTTTTCTTTCCAAAAAAATCCAAAATTTCTATTTTATAAATACTAAAAATCCAAAATTCCTAATTTATAAATAAACAGTGACTTTAATAACATTTTTAAATTACTTACTATGTATGTATTTCATTTGTCATAAAAGTAAGTTCACTTTTTTTTAAATTTTTTAAAATTACTATTCGCCTACTTGTATTTAGAATAAACATAATGCTTTTAAAACACATTTAACAATAGCATTAAATTCCGATGTAAAAATGGGAGAAGTGGGGGAAAAGTGATGCGGACTCCCTACAAGGTACTAGCTGGATACTAACTGAATACACGTACAAAATTTCAGCCCTCTAGGTTTCCTTATGGAGTCTCCAGACGTGTTAGAAAACAAGCAAAAAAATTAAGGAAATATTGGCGTAAAAATCGTGGGGGTAAGGGTTAAAAGTTGAAACCTCCAAAAAACAGTGTCTGGCTATTAGCTTAACCTGTACACCAAATTTCAGCCCTCTAGGTTTATTTGGGGAGATTTTGACCCGAACGAAACTGTTAAAAAACAAGAAAAATCATGTTCTTTTGGGTATAAAAATGGTGGGGGTAGGGGTTAAAAGTCGAGACCCCCAAAAGGCACCCCCTTGATACTAACTCAATCCGAATACAAAATTTCAGCCCTCTAGGTTTATTCGGGTGACCTGTGCGAGTGGTACAAACTTCGAAAACGTCGAAAATGCATGAAATTGTAGCTTAAAAATGAGGGGGGTGGGGGTAAAATATTAAAACCTCCAAAAAGCACAACCTAGGTACGAACTTTATCAACACACCAAATTTCAACCCTCTACGTTAATTCTGGGGGGCTGGGGGCCTCCTAGATCCAGCGAAAATCGTTTTTCCCCCCTCTACTCCCACCATATCATCCTAGGAAGCTGAATTTTGGATATGTTGTAGATAATTGACCGAAACATTATTTGAAACCGGTTTGGAAAGGTTTTATTGCTTTTCCGCCCCCCACCACCCCCTTAAAGGTCGGGTCAGAAAAAAAATTTCCCCAAAATTTGACCCCACTTTGATAGTATGAGGTGCCTCGAAAATGAGCCTCATTTACCAAATTTCATCTCTTAACTTCCATAGGGGGGCCCTACACAAATTAAAAGGTGGCGGGAAAATATATATATATATATATATATATATATATATATATATATATATATCAGACATTTTTTTTTTTCTACATATTCGTGTTCTACGGGTCCGAAAACGGATAGCGCCCCTACTCTCGCCTCTCGCAGCTCTTATCGTATAGACTGTATAAGTCTAATTTTTCGGAGAAAATTCGACTAAAAAACGTAATTTAGGTTTTGGTAAATAAATCTTTCTACAAATATAATTAATTGAAAAGAAGATTGGTTAAATCCCTTGTTAAATATGTAAATGGGAGAAACGGGAGAAAATGAGAATCCATTCATAAGTTTGACATTTTAATAATAATTAATTTTGAATTATTTGTGTTTACAATGATAAGAATTATGTATTTTGAAAATAAAATGTTTTAATATGTTTATTGTTTTGTATTTTTATTTATTCACTCATTAAATTATACCGAATTGTGCGTACAAAAAGTATTTTTGATTTTATAATGTTATGTTGCCAAATATGCCATCGTAAAGTCCCAGTAAAAGAAGCCTAACGAAAAAAAAATGAAAATGGCCTGCATTTGAAAAAGAGTTAATTTAATAAAGACTGCATTATAGGTAAAAAAGATAATTTAGATCTTGGTAAATGAATATTTTTACAAATTTAATTATTTAAAAAGAAGAGTGGATACTATCTAAAATATGTAAATGGTGGAAGAAAATGGGAATGTATTCATAAGTTTGACATATTTTGATAATTAATATTGATATGAATTATTCTTATTTCTTAATAATATTTTAAAAATGAAAACGTATTAAAATTAAAACGTTCAGAATTTTACATACCTTAAATTATTTTTAATTTTATAACATCATATTACTAATGTAAAGCACTAGTGCAACAAGCTTAACGAACGTTCATTTTCGAAATAATTTTAAGTCCTGCCAATTTCGCTACTGAAAAAAAAAAAAACGTAGTGCGCGCTGATCACGCGTTTTCAGCTTTTGTGGAAAAACGCCGAACGAAAAAAAAAACGTTGTGCGCGCTTAGCCTAAGGCTAAGCGCGCACTACGTTTTTCCGCCGCTGTTTTTTTTTCAGCAAAAAAGTGTGAAGCATTATACTCCATATAAGCGAACGCACTACCTTTTTTTTTCCGCCGCTGAAAAAAAAACGTAGTGCGTTCGCTTATATGGAGTATAATGCTTCACACTTTTTTGCTGAAAAAAAACAGCGGTGGAAAAACGTAGTGCGCGCTTAGCCTTTAAAACAGAATGTAAATATAGTACTTATTCTCAACTGGAATCACGTCGGAACTGGGGAAGTGAGTATTTCCATTTAAGAATCACCAATGTCGGTTCGTATCCGACGAACACGAGTGCCATCTTTGATTTGGACACTTTTCTGAATACATTGACTATGGAGATTAGACAAGAGACGAAACTCAATGTATTCAAAAAAGTGTCCAAATCAAAGATGGCACTCGTGTTCGTCGGATACGAAAGCGGTACAGTACTTATTCTCAAATGGAACACTCTCAAATCTTTGTTAGCTTTTGAATAGAATCTTCTGGAATCTTTTTCAATGTTCAACTCAGTTATAAAGTGGGTTTTTCGATCGTTTTTAAAATAAACTTAACAATTTTTATTTTGCGTCGCGTCATTTATATTGTATATTATATAATTCGCTGACGTCACTATGTAAAATCGGAGTCAGTACCATTGGATATCCGCCGTATAAAGTAATTTAAACTATAAGAGATTATTTCATAGATATGTAATTTCTATGTATTTCCTTATTATTAAATATCATCAACCGACATTGATGATTCTCAAATTGAAACACTCACTTCCCCAGTCCCGACGTGTTTCCATTTGAGAATAAGTACTGTAGTTACATTCTGTTTTATCTGTTTTATGTTACTATATTCGCTATTTAGAAAAATTATTTTATTTACACATGGCCTCCTGTATTATTAAAAAATACCTGATAAAGTTAGGGGTTGGGAGTGAGGGATGAAACCCCAATGATTTTATAACTTTAATTTTGGTATCATAATAAAGATCTCAAAGTGCCATTTACAAATATATATAGTTTCCCTACCAAAGCTCTTACCATTTCAAAGATATTTAAGAAAATTTAAAAAAACTCTAATTTTCAGGGGTCAGTTTCACTCCCTTAAACCGCTATGGGTACGAACGAAATATGACTGGATTAGTTTTCGGAAGATCTACAATCCACCAAAGTTTCAAAAATTTTTGAGAGATACAGTTGGATACTTTTCCTTGTTAGTAAATACGTACGTCTTAGCTATTATAGTGGACCGTCTCAATATTCAACAACTTTTCAATATATTTTACAAAAATTTTTTCCCGTTTTTTGAATTTTTTTACTTTCGTCAAATAAAAAATGCTGTTAGTATTCTAAATGGTGAAAAATATAATTTTTGACCAATTATATTCATTCAAATGTGCATAATTTCATGTAATTTACTTGCAAAATTTTATTGAAATAAGTACGGTCCTGACCTGTCCGAAGAAACCCAGTACTTAATTATTATATTATACTTGTTCCATATTCTTTATAGATTTGAATTTATAATTCCCGCCCAATTTTAGTCTATGGTACAAAGTATTCACAAACTTACATAGAAAAATAGGTAATACAAACTTAATTTTTTTTTATTTTCATTTATTAAATGTGAATTTCGTAATTAATTATTTACTAGTTTTGAATAACTATATTAAAATTTACAAAAATTATTGTTTAAATTTTTTTATTTCACTAAAATTTAGGCTTAAAACGCTTGCGCGCTAGTCATAGTTACATCAATGACGTCAGGCGGATTGATATGCGCAAAGTTTGAGGGTGCGGACTACTTTAGGTTGGCGGGCGTAGCCATCTTTGTAGTATTGGAGTTGGTGGCGTTCTGTGTAGTGTGGTTGAAATCTTTAAACATCTATAATGTCAGAAAGAGAAGATAATGTTTATAAAGCTAAACTTGCTGAACAGGCAGAACGTTATGATGGTATGTAGTTATTTTCATTGTAAATTGTTTAGTTTGGAAAAAATGTAGAAAGTTAGCTTAAATAGTCCATTCAGTTTATATGACGCAGCCATTGGTGGTCAATGTCAAATTTCGTACATGTTTTTTGCTTGTATATTATTGCACTTTATAACATACTATAATTTGAACGTTTATACATTAGAAATTATCTTTAATTCGGTAAAAACATTTCTTAATGTATTCAGTTTCTTAAATGTCAATCAGTGAATTTGCCGATCGATGACTCACCGCCCGGTATTTGTTAAACTTCCTAGTGTTTATTTTTTAAATAAATTTTCAGTGTCAGAAGAATGACAAATTTAAATGTAATAGCTTTGTACTCTTAACATTTTATTTTATTTTTTAGTAGACTTTTCCATTTGAGTAATTTATTTTTGTAACAGTATATTTGAAAATTCAAATTCTTAAAATTGTAGTTTTCGTACACAATTTGGAAGCCGATATCATTCCGTTATTTAATGTATAAATAATCTAGTGATCAATTCAATTCATATGCAAATATACTATTGAAAATGAGTTTAGTTTCTACATATAACGTACAATATTCTGAAGAAAGTTGTTCAGCATTATATTTATTGATTTTTTATATTGGATAAACGTAATTAAAAACAACTTATTGCAGTGTTACATAGTTGAGTTTTATTTTTTCAGAAGATGGTTTAGAATGAATTAAAACAAAAAACAATACATATTTTATAATTTTTTTTATAAGTTTTCAGTTAATTGTAAATTAAGTGAGTAACTACTTACAAAATTTAGGAATAGTTAAATACTCATTTGTCTTACATTTTCACGTCCGTTTATTTAGGGTTTGACAGGTTTATGTCAGTATTTTATATTGATTGTAAAATGTGTTTTATTAATATAAGTAGTTAATTACAATTTAAAACAAAAATGAAGAGATGTTTTCTAGACACAAATATATTTAATTAAGCCGTTGTCAAAATAATACAATTAATATTCCATTTGATTTTTTTCGATATTGTAGGTAATAAAACTAATAAAGTATCAGTAAATAAATTTCTACTATGACTGAAAAACGATTTTTTAAACTTTTTTTGCGTGTAATTTATCGACTTGAAACGATTGTATATCGAAAAAAGTAGACAAAAACCAATATTTTCTCAGTATATTTAGGTTTGAAATATTGACCTCGAGCATTGATATCAAATATCCACGAAAATGTGTCGATATTATCTTTATAAAGTAATTTTTAGTCTACTTCATCTACGGTTGTTTTTTTTTTACAATACTAATTAGTGTGTGTTTGAGTGCAAAAGTTAAATAGGTATCCGACCCCGAATTTCATAAATGAATTTAAACAAAAATTTTTTTTTATTGTGTTTTTAAAGCAAAATTTGAGGAATATGTTAAATGAAAATTTTAGTGGCTTTTATTTTAAAGGGCTGTTATAACCGCCATCTTGAGAAACCTATTTTTGCGAATATTTCGTAAACAGTTTGTTAACCGCAAAATACAGATATTCTTTACAGCAAATTATATTGTTTGTCTTTTTTTAAT
Source organism: Brachynemurus nebulosus (assembly GCA_035578155.1). Taxonomy (NCBI): domain Eukaryota; kingdom Metazoa; phylum Arthropoda; class Insecta; order Neuroptera; family Myrmeleontidae; genus Brachynemurus; species Brachynemurus nebulosus. The sequence goes on from JAPWDM010000028.1 coordinate 4,842,322, forward strand.
TGAAACATTTTTTTAAAATGAAAATTTCTGTTGAGAACTGGTCACTTTGATCATGACATCTAGTGACCAAAAAATATACTAATTTGCAGCTAATTATTAGGTCTGTTCCCGTACTTTTTTTTACCTGCTAATTTTTTCAAGTTCTTACTTTTGTAGTGGAGATAAAATACTCTTATTGCATTAAAATAAATTTGACAGCTTTTTGATATTTGTCTTAACAGTTACATCGGTTACTTGTAATAAATATTATAAGGCGACTTAATAAAATAGTAAAACAGAACTGCGTAATTGATTAGACTGATTGTTTGTCCTGTTTGTTATTCGACTTGTATTTGTACGTACATATTTGATACATAGGTAATTTTTTGAATCTCAAACGCTAGGCATCTATTCACTAGCTTAAATATCATAAAAAAATATCACTAGATTTTTAAATCATTAAAAAATTTAAAATCACTAATTTTTTTTTTTAAATTTATGTACAACAATTTTCGGTACAACAAAAGTTGTACTTTTCAGTACAACAGTTTATGTACAACAATTAATCATGTACATTATTTTATGTACATGATTAATAAATTTAAAAAATTAAATTTGAGAGTTGGAAATCACTGCTAATTTCTACATTTTCTACTGGAGGGGAAGTGAACGACTAACTAACTGACTTTTTGGTGTACAGGAACGACTTCCTACATTTTCCTTCTAATATATTCACTTTCCTACTAGTACGGCCAGTACGGGAACAGACCAATTATTGACAATGGTTGCAGTTACAATAAAAAAAGCAAATATTTTTTTTTCTACAATCTTAGTGGAAAGTAGGCTTTTGCGCTCTGTGAAGAGAGCGCAAAATGTGTATTTGCCGAAGACTCTAGCTGCCGACCAACAAATTACTACTTTGCGTTTTAAACCGGAAAAGTAATACTTTGTCGCTCATCAACGTATATTTAATTACAAATCGGGTAGGCGTTGTTTATATTTTTATGGCAATCAAGTGAAATATTAATTTTGTTAAATTTCCAAATAACTACAAAATATTAATTAAAAATAATAAATAACTATAATTAATAAATAATAAGACTAAAAAAATTTAAAATATGTACATATATGATGGAAATATGTAATAGTGACAGTGATTTCTCAAGTACACGTCCAGATATTTTTGAAGCTGCAAAAATTATAATATTGAAGTAAATATTAACGTCCATTATTATTTTTTCAAGTATCTTTTAAATAAAAAATACATTTTATAAGATTGTAGAAAAAATTTTGTGTGTAATTCGAGCACAAATGCCATTGCCGCTCATGAGGTTATCGCGCTCCGCCTGGCGGCGTCGCCCGTCAACATTCTCAGTTGAGCGGTAATGAACCATTTTGCTTTCTTAATACACAAATAACTATTGTTTTAATATTGTGGATGTTTTAGAATTGCGTAGTAAAAATAAAAGCAGATTTTACTGTGTTGTAATTATTGACAGCTACTGTACGTTCTATTGAGCTCTCAGTTAGTTTTTTTTTACGTTTAACTCTTGAAAATCAAGCGTTTCGCTAGAGTGAAACTGAATTATATTGCTTAAAAAATTTTCCTGCAAATTTTTCATTGATATTTTTTGTCATTACAAAAAAGACATCTATAACTAGATGCAGAGTTTTTGAGGTATCAAAGTCCAACAAAAAGGAGAGATGTATTTTTAGTAAGAGATATACATATTTTATTATATTAAGAAGATAAAATACTTTTGCAATAAAGATGGATGGAGTAATTATGTCTAAACTCCCCCTTATTAGTTGTTATATCTCTCACTCAGGTAATATTGGACGATACATACAATGTATAAAAATACACTACGTTGTAAAAAAAGTAATCGATTTTGAAATAGTTTGCTTATTTATATAGTAATGCAATGATATACCTACTTAAATAAGTAATTTTAAATTAAATAAATAATATTAAGAAATTACCTTTACTAACTCTGAATACTTCGAAGTAAAAAAATGAAGTAGCATTATAAACTAAAACGTACCTATCACTAAAATTTACTCACACTGTCAGCACATCACTTAAAATATAAAATTATTACACTGTAAAATACATCTTATTGTTAGTCACTATCACTTGAACTTTCATCACACACCTATTACTAAACGCACCTATCACTAAAATTTACTCACACTGTAAAATAGCTTCCGATCCATCATTTTTTTCTGCTTCACTAGCTATTCTAGTTAAAGTTGCCAGCGATATACCCGTAGCTGCAGTAACACGATTTTTAACTTGAGTTAATGGGATTTTCACACCATCACTTTCACTTTTCATAAACACTAACACATTTAAAATGATAAGTTTTGCTTGTGGACTTAACATTTTATTTTTAATACTCGTATTCATTTCCATATTTAAATTAATTAAATATCAATAGATAAAAACCCGATTAAAATAGAGGGTATAAAAAGTATAATAATAATCAAGAATACGATAAATAAAAAAAAAGTTGTTAAAATATCGAAAATTGTATCTCGCAGGTAAAGCACTTGACTAGCCAAAGCTAAGTAAAAGTACTGATTTTAAAAATTACAAATTTATTTGTAAACATACAAATTTTGTAAAATTAATAAACAGATTTTATTGAAAAATTCATAATAATAGCAACACTTACAAAGGTAGGTTTTATGCAGATTTTATGACTATCAGCTAGTTCAATAAAATTGAATACATTTCATTTAATTAATCACTGAAAAGTACAGACTTTAGAAAAGTGTAGACCGTTTTATTATTTGCAATATTTAGTAAATTGTTCAGATAAGTATAAAATATTAAAAATTAAACGTTTCTAAACTACAAGAAATATGTAATATACTTAAAACTAGAAATACCTGTGATAAGAAATTTAATGTTTCAAAACGACTTAACGCTACCAATTTTAAAATATTAAATACTAACAGGAAAAATTTTTTATGAAAAATACCCTTACATAGTAATAATAACATACCTATTTAGGTATTTATAAATACGATTTTTTTAATGGTGTAGACCCTTACTTTCATTTATTTAACGGAGTATTGTAGTAAAACTGGAAGTGGACTTTGATCGCTCTGAAACTTTGCATTTAGTTATAGTTTTGTCAGCTTTTCTAAAAAAAATAAAAAAAAATATATACTGTGTGTTACATATTTTGTGTTAAGAAAAAAAATTGATAAAATAGTAATTATAGGCCCAGGTTAGCCAAGAGGCCAACCTAGGCCATGGCGTAGTGGCGGCCAGTTTCTAGGGGCGGAAGATTTTGAAAACAGGGCGACAAAATTTGTAATTGACTTTTTTTTTTGCTTGTCAGTTATTTTTTAAGTTAAGAGAAAGTTTGAAAAAAAGTAGGAGAAATTAAGATTTTCTTCTTTTCAAGGAAAGGGTAGGGGCGGCATTTTTCACGGTGCTTAGGGGCGTCATTCAGGGTTAATCCGGCCCTGGTAATTACTAATTAGTTACAATGAATTATTCTTTTGAAAATTACATATCTGTAGCAACCACAGAACAAATAGAACGAATACATCTATCTCTTTTCTGCAATCACTTATGTGCTTTTATGTGCATCTTAGACTGCTTAGTCCTCATTCATTCGCCAGCACTCAATGGGTATGTTTCAATTGTTGTTATATTGTTACATCTCGTATTAAGACGGTATATGTACGTGGTATACGTTCCACCACCACGTACATATTATATATGTTTGTATGCAAGACACCAATACACACATCATTCAACGGACTAACACACAACTCCGCGTGCACATATATAACATAGTGGGGGTTTATTTTCTATCCTTTGTGGTTACGCTCGTTTCCCTAGTATAGACATAGCAATGTTCGTTCTCTTTGTTCTCTGGTAGCAACATAATAGTGACCACCACGTGCGTACAAAGTGGATTAATTCGGCCTGTCGACACTTTTTTAATTGTTGTAAAAATGTCGAAAAACAATTCTTTAGTAAAGATCTCGAGGCCGGACCTATCGATTTTGATGAAACTTGGATATATTGTAGTACACTAAAAAATAAGCGACACGTATTTTTTTTATCGGCGGAAAACGGTTTGAAGGAATGAAATCGTCTTTCAAAAATTGGGGTAAAAATTTAATTTTCCAAATATTTCGAAAATGGTAAGAGACAGAACAAAAGTTTAAACTGGCGATATTGCTCTTTTTTAAAGAACTATCTATTGATACGCAATTTGTCTAAATTACATCAACAGGAGTAATTGGGGATTAAAATTTAGGGGTTAATTTTGCAAAAAGAGGGTGAAAAATAAAAAATATTAAAATTTTATTTACAAATTTCGAATCTACATAAAAAAATCTAATTGATCTGTTTTTGCTCAATTTTCTAATATTAAGTCTAGGGATAGCTAAATAGAGGGTGACTGTCAACAAATTCGTAATATTTGAGTAATCTAAAACTTCTTTATGGAAAACAGCTTAAAACAATTAGAATAGGCGAGGGTATGTGATTACCTGAAATAGCTAGTAAATGTTGCTTAAATTATGCAATAAAAAATAAACAGTTTCAAGAAAAATGATACATATAAGCTCATATATACAATACATATATGATATAAGAGTATTGAATAGATAGAGGGGGTACAGGTATATATATTCAATGTATATGAAAATGAAGTCAAAAAAGGGTTAGTGTTGACCAATATGGCGGTTAAACAAAGCTGGATTAAAAATTTTTCTATAGCTTTGTTCCTTTTCCAAAATGATGAACGGTTCAAATAATAATGAATTTGTCAAATACGCATGATCGAACTGAATTGTTACTTGAACTAATAATTCTGAATTTTTAAAAAGGAACGCAATAAATTCTAAATATATTCTATAGAGGGCATAGAAGTGTGACACTACCATCATAGAGAAAGGCAAGAAAAATCCATTGCTATAAGAATGTGTATGTATCATTAGGGATGCAACATCGTTCATAAAAAACATCGATGTTCGAATATCGATGTTTTCAAAAGTGAAACATCGGTATCAGAAACATCGATGTTTTTGAAAATATTATCTGGGCGACCGAGCACTATTCTAAACACAGAAAAAAAATTTATCCATTTCTGCAGATAATTTTATTCATTTACAAGCAGCTACATTTCATTACAGAATTCAAAAATAATAATTTTGATAACCTGGTGCCAAGTAAGCGGTTTTTTTCTTGGGTTATAACAGCTCCAGCTTCAGAGAATAACCGCTCACTTGGCACCGAAGTTGCTACTATTGGTAAATGTTTCACGGCCAGTTTATATAAAGATGGAAAAACAGTTTTCATGTCGTCCCATGTTTCTATGGGATCTCCTTTAATGGGGGTAACAGGGGAGGACACAAACATATGAAATTCTGATTCTGCTTTCCTATCTGTGGTTTTATTTTTCATGTTATGATGTGTTAATTGTTTGTGGTAATTCCAAATATCAATATCATGTTCTGTTTTATCTTCTTTTTTCGATTCGTCAGAAGACTGGGGTTGCATATTGCTTATGTAGTTGTTTATATAACTGAAGACTTTAGATTTAGCAGTCGGATCTTTAAAATGAATCAGCTTAAAACGTGGATCCAGTGCGGTTGCTAGGGCCAAAGAGGAGGAGTGCTCCAGTCTGTTAAATCGCTTTGAAACTTCTTTTTCAATTTCTGTTTTTAAATCAATAGAACCTCCAAATGTTGGCGAAAAATTTTCCAACATTTCTCGTAAACAGTTTACAAGTGGAATGACTTTACTCACGGTGACATAATTCTGCCCGGAAATTTCTTTCGTCAACCTTTCAAAGGGTTTTATAAGTTGCACAATTTCACGTAAGCAGCCTATTTCAGAAGATGTAACCATTGGCGGAGCATCGGAACGGCATAACCAATATTGCACCAATCATTGAAATTAAATCTATAAATCGTTCCAACATATAATACGTTGAATTCCATCGTGTACGAACGTCAAGGATAAGTTTTTTTTATCTGCCCTTCTTTCAAACCAGCGTCCCTTTGTTTTTTACGCAATTCATCACTGGCATTGACACTGCGTTTAATGAATTTAACAATTTCGCGTACTTTGCCAATAATGTTGGATGCAGTTTCAGTTCTAGTCAACGGATTATCAATAGTTAAATCCACTGTGTGAGCGAAGCACGGTATTACATATTTCTTTTTCGCCAAACATATCTTTATTTACTTTCATAAAGCGTTGTTCACACCTAAGTAACTAGATTAGTAGTTAGTAGAACAACTTAGTAGAAGAACTTAGTAACTTAGTAAAACAACTTAGTAGTAAGTGGAACAGGAAAAAAATATAACAATCAATAGTATGCATAAGATTGAGTATTGTGAGACTCTGCTCAAGTGAATATGAATATGTATGTTAGATACATACACTCGGATACACACAGATATCTATATGACAATATATTCATATTCTTTTGAGCAAAGTCTCACAATATTCCATCTTATGCATACTACTGAATATTCGTCGGTATATTAAGTAGTGAAATAAATTACCCGCAATAAACGTTTGTGTATTGTGAACAAAATACATACCCAATTGATATCCAAAGATACACTGTTAAAAAAAAGTAAGTGGTTGGATATTATGTTAAACTAGTCTGAATTAATATAACTAACAAGGAAAGGGCAAGAAGTCGAAAATTCAAAAAAATCTGAAACTTTGTCAGTATGTAGAGGGTGGCTATCTAATAACATAAAAAATATCAGTTGCTGCTAAAAAACGTTTTTAAGGGGTGAAACACCCCCTCAAAGTTGGAACTCAAAAATTTAAAAATCGATGAAATTTTGTTTATACGTACCTTAAAAAATTCTAGTAACAAATATAACATTATTTTTTGCGTCCACACATTTTTAAGGGTCGAAACCACCCCTCAACTGTGTACAAAAAAAATTAAAAATTGATGACATTTTGTTTATAACTATACAGAGCTCTAATAATAAATATAACATTATTTTTTGCATCTACAAATCTTTAGGGGTTGAAACCACCCCTTCATGTGTGTACTTAAAAATTTATAAATTTATATTATTTTGTTTATATATGATATATAGAGCTCTAGTAATAAATATAACATTATTTTTTGCATCTATAAATTTTTAGGGGTTGAAACTACCCCTTCATACGTGTATTTAAAAATCTATAAATTTATGATATTTGGTTTACACATTTATACTATAGGTACAGAGCTCTAGTAATAAATATAAAATTAGTTCTTAATAAATATAATATTATTTAATTTATACGATGTGCGTGGTGTAAAATATATTTGTGCTTTAAACATTTTTTTCATAAATTTCATTACTGGGATAAATTTGAGCCATAATCAGTTAATAAACTATTAACGTATATTTTTTTGTAATACAGATAGCTTTTAAATAGTGTACTAGACTACATGTAAACAAAATTTCGTCAATTTTTTTTCTAGTTTCCAATTTGGAAAAGATATTTCACCCCTATAAATGTATAGAATCAAAAAAAATTAATCTATTCTTATGTGGTATATTATGTGAATAAAATCTCGGAATTTTTAAATTTTTAAGTCGACAGCTGAAGGGGTTTGTTTCACCCCCTTAAAAATGTGTTGGTATAAAAAATAATATATTTATTACTAAAATTTTTTATAGTAAAAGTATATAAATAAAATTTCGTCAATTTTAAATTTTCTAAGCATACACTTGAAGGGGTGGTTTCACCCCTTAAAAATGTGTGGACCCAAAACATAATGTTATATTTATTATCAGAATTTCGTATAATGTGTAAAAACAAAATATCGACAATTTTTAATTTTTTAGGTACGCACTTGAAGGGGTGGTTTCAAACCTTGAAAATTTGTGGATGCAAAAAATAATGTTATATTTATTACTAAAGCTGTAATATAAACAAAATAATATAAATTTATAAATTTTTAAGTACACACATGAAGGGGTGATTTCAACTCCTAAAGGTTTGTAGATGCAAAAAATAATGTTATATTTATTATTAGAGCTCTGTATAATATATATAAACAAAATTTCATCAATTTTTAATTTTCTTTGTACACAGTTGAGGGGTGGTTTCAACCCTTAAAAATGGGTGGACGCAAAAAATAATGTTATATTTGTTACTAGAACTTTTTAAGGTACGTATAAACAAAATTTCATCGATTTTTAAATTTTTGAGTTCCAACTTTGAGGGGGTGTTTCACCCCTTAAAAACGTTTTTTAGCAGCAACTGATATTTTTTTATGTTATTAGGTAGCCACCCTCTACATACTGACAAAGTTTCAGATTTTTTTGAATTTTCGACTTCTTGCCCTTTCCTTGTAAGTGAATATTATATTCATTGTTTTAAACATACAAATTGTACAACATAGTAATTGTAAATATTATTGTGATATTTGAATATAAAATAGTATTTTACAATATAAGTTCGGTAAGTTGCTTTTACTGATCGAGAAAATGTTGCGAAAACGAGACCCACAGGGTCGAGTTTTTGCAATTTTCGAGATCAGTAAAGGCACTTAACGCATCGTGTATTGTATATTTTTTGCACGATTGATTTAATATAATTAAAGAATAAAATTTAGTAAATAAAAAATAAAATTCAGATAATACAGGTGAAATTTATATTTCTATGTTATCACATAGAATGCCATGAATAAATATTATCAATTTTTATATTAGCAACTATACGAATATTTGTAGTAACAATTGACAACTATATTTGTAAATAAAAAATTAAGTATCAATATTTAATTGGTATGAATATTTTTTTGAATTTTCTATTAAAAAAATTGGGAAAAATAGTTTGTTAAACTATAATGTTAGTGAGAATAATGAAATTGATGAAGAATTTTAATTTTGGCTGCAAATTTATTCTCGTAAAATGAAGGGAAGATTATGAAAACCACAGACAATTTTAATGATTGAACGACCTTTTGAAATGTCAATAAAATATGAAGACTAATGCCAACAGTAATAATAATAATGTGCAAACTAGTAAAAATTTTGATATTAATCGATTTATTTTCCTAATTGTTCAAATTGTACTTTTAATTTCAATATAAATAAATAATTACAATCATTTTTGAGCCAGTTTCACTTACCACACTCCTATTAACTTACCACGCATCTATTTCACTTACCGCACTGTTATTTTTTGGTTTCCATGGATATAAACAAACGTTCGGGAAATATAACTTACCAGCATTGTCAACAGCATCGGTAAATGCATGAAAATATACGATCGTGCAAAATAGTATTTTACAATATAAGTTCGGTAAGTTGCTTTTACTGATCGAGAAAATGTTGCAAAAACGAGACCCGCAGGGTCGAGTTTTTGCAATTTTTCAAAAATATATTACATAAAAAATAAAATTCGGATAATATAGGTGAAATTTATAATTCTATGTTATCACATAGAATGCCATGAATAAATATTATAAATATGTATAACAACTATAATACGAATATTTGTAGTGACAATTGACAACTATATTTGTAAATAAAAAATTAAGTGTCAATATTTAATTAATGTGAAAATTTTTTTGAATTTTCTATTAAAAAAATTGAGGAAAATAGCTTGTTAAACTATAATATCAATGAAAATAATGAAATTGATGAAGCATTTTATTTTTGGCTGCAAATTTATTCTCGTAAAATGAAAGATGGATTATGAAAACCACAGAAAATTTTAATGATTGAACGACCTTTTGAAATATCAATAAAATATGAAAACTAATGCTAACAATAATAATAATAATGTGCAAACTAGTGAAAATTTTCATATTAATCGATTTATTTTCCTAATTGTTCAAATTGTACTTTTAATTTCAATATAAATAAATAATTACAATCATTTTTGAGCCAATTTCACTTACCACACTCCTATTAACTTACCACGCATCTATTTCACTTACCGCACTGTTATTTTTTGGTTTCCATGGATATAAACAAACGTTCGGGAAATGTAACTTACCAGCATTGTCAACAGCATCGGTAAATGCATGAAAATACACGATCGTGCAAAAAAGCCTTTTTCTATTTAATTTATATAAATTTTAAACATCCATAGATTTTGCCCTCTTTAGTGACATCAAAAATGATTAGTAAAATGTTTGTGTTCCTTGTTATCCGCATTTAAATAACCATTCTATCCTGCTTACTAATGTAAGTGTTTCTATAGTTTTTTTTTTTTTTTTTTTAGATTTGTTTACGTCACATTGGATGTCGCGTCCATAGGCGGCTTGTTTATTTGAATTTGTTTATGAATTTTTGTATTTTTAAACAATTAATTTAACATGGAAATTTTTATTTTTATTTCTTTATTTAGTTATTCATTTATTTATTTTTTTGAAAACTTACGTTAAATTATTTTAATTTCACAATTTTAGTTCTACAACGGAAAATTTGTAAAATTGCGGAATATTTTTTGCTATGTGTATACACATAGCAAAATGCTATAATACATAGACATCATAATTAAAAAAATTACAATATACCTACATGTACAGAATATTAATATATGGGTATACTATCAAAATCGTTTTGGAAATATTCTTAACAGTGTAGATATATCTAAACAAAATTCATACACTGAATAAACTTTTACCAGCTTTTTAGTATTCCGTACCAAAACTGACAAGACGGAACACTTATGTAATAATTTTACTGTCCATCCGCCTGTCAGAGGCGATTTGCTGTGAAACTATTCGACATAACAATTTGAAATTTAGCATAGAGGTAGAGAGTGGTGGCCCAATTATAGATGTGTAGCTAACTAGCCTTTTTAGGGGTTATTTTTAAGAGATAACTTAAAGAGGTATAGAGCTAATACACTTTGTGTGCAATTATTGACGTCCTACAGCGTAGTATCAGAGGTAGTCATGGTCGTTGGCGCACGTGTTATACCATCAATGACCGTAAACAGGTTAAAAATTAGAGAACTTTAGTCGCGACATCTATATTCTAAAAGTTAATTCGATAATTTTGATTCTGCCATACATAAATGGTTTATTTTCCGGCCTGAGATATAACCTGATAAAAACCATGTCCCTGCCACTTGTTTTCAAAGACGAATATAAATGGGACATGTCAGGCATTTTTTATCAAATAAATGTCAAAATTAATTATCATATGTTTGAGTACATAATTATTGTTACTAAGTTATGTGTTAATGAACAATTAAAATTTTGTAATTTAATCATTCTTTCTATGTTCAATATTTTATTTTATTCCAATTTATATTAGATGAATCTATGATGAAAAATGGCGAACTATGAAAACTCGTGACACGATTTTATTTTAGACAGTATAGGGACTCTACACTCCAAGTACCATCAACGCCATCTCGTATACAGCGGCGATAATAAACGGTATATGTATATCTTTTTTTTTTATAAAAGATATGTTTATGGAGAATGACAGAAACATGATAAAAACCAATAAAAATGGTAACTCTAAAAATCTCTAAAACATTATATATGTATATCGCCCCTTGAGAATAAAACTGTTACAACTGCAAAATCACTAATTTTAAGATATTAAAGAAATAAGATTTTGAAGAAATTTGAGAAAATTCATAGTTTAAATTTTCATTGCAGTTGTAACCAAAAATTTTTTAGTTATTTTACAAAAAGTTGCATTCTGTTTAGGATTATAATGTTATATCTGCAAATAATACATTTTTTCTTAATTATTTCACAAAATATTACTTTTTGTTGGTGACGCAAAGTTGTATCTGCAACTAATACTTTTCAGAAATTTTGAAAATTTCGCTTTATATAATTTTATAATGGCAATTGTTTAAGGTAACACATTCCATAACTGTATTACAGATAGAGACGGGCAACAGGAAAATTCCCAGTGGAAATTTTCCCGGGAATATTCCCATTTGGGTAATTATTGAGTATTTTTCCGGGAAAATTCCCAAGGTAACACATTCCATAACTGTATTACAGATAGAGATGGGCAACGGCAAAATTCCCAATAGGAATTTTCCCGAGAATATTCTCATTTGGGTAATTATTGAGTATTTTCCCGGGGAAATTCCCGAAACCTGAGTAAAAACGATTACTTACAATTAGCTGTATTATTTTACAAATGCGTTTTTAATTAAAGACCGCGACAACGGTCCCTCAATTTACGTGAATATTCGTTTCATGGGGATTCAATTTATGCGGATAAAAAATCGCGTAAATTAAATCCGTCATTATAAAAAAAAGATACTGGAAATAAAAGCTACCAAAAATTGTAGAGAATTTTATAATACTTTAAATGATAACGAAAATGTAGAAATTTACACGTTAAAATTTTAAAAATATCGTTTTTTTCGATATCGATAATTTTCGATAACGAAAAATAGGTTTTGACAGTCCCGATATATTAGGAATACCCACAACTTGCTTCGCTTAAGCCTTCAAAAATTTCGTTATTTTTGAGCTACGATGTACCGTTTACGAGATATTTACGACCAAAGGTTTACGTTTTCGAAAAGTATTGAAAACTAATTTTTTTGAAAATATTTTATTGGTGACAAAACCAATTTGACTAATCAGTCTGAATCAATTAATTATAATCAGTTTATGATGAGTAACTCGGTATCGATAATTTTCGATAACGAAAAGTAAGTTTTGATAGACCCAGTATGTTGGGAATACCCACAACTTGCTTCGCTTAAGCCTTCAAAAATTTCGTTATTTTTGAGCTACGATGCACCGTTTACAAGATATTTACGATCAAAAGTTTACGTTTGAAAACTTTTGATCGTAAATATGATCGTATGATTTGATCGTAATGAAAACTAATTTTTTCGAAAATATTCTATTGCCGACCAAAGAAATGGGACTAATAGAGCATAAATTAAACCATTATACAATCAATTTATAATAATTTGTTAGACATTTAGTAGTAAAAGTAATTAAACACATTTAACTGAAAATATTATGTTATTTATTCTTCTTTTCTTCTATTATAACTATTAGGAGTATGTAGCTATTAGAGATATGCTGCTACAATTTTATTTTGTTTTTGGATTTTAATTTACTTATATTGTTTCTTACATTTTCTTTTATATCAATATTTTGCCAATTGAAGTTTTTCCCACGTTTGTCTGTTTTTATTATACAAATATTTCGATCAAGCTTTTAGTTTACTTTTCTAGTTTACATTTTATCTTCTACGCAATATCCTGATTTAATTTTTGGTTTTACCGGAAAAATTTCTAAGTTTTCAGTGAATAACGTTCTGACCGTGTATTAATTAAACCTTTTTGTATATTTGTCGCCCGTAAATCGCGATTTCGCTTTCGTTTCTTTCCTTCCGAAACAGGTTTTGTTAAATTTCCATTAGTATTATTTGGGAAAGTTTCGTCTAAATTAAAATATATATCCGAATTAACAGTAATAGTTAAAGCAGAAGACAAAAACTGTCCATTATTTAAATTTAAATGGATAAAATTATTTAAATTGTTTAAATTATATGGTTTAAATTGTTTAAATTATAAGACTAAATTCAGAAAGAGCTGTTAAATTAATTTTTTCTTTATCAGCGTCCATATTTTGAAATTAAAATAAATTATAATTATATTTTAATAACAATAATGCTACGAAAGAATTCGTCTAAACTCAGTAAACATTAAATATGGCTAAAATTGTGAACATCATTATTCACTTACATTGTAAAATGATAACAGAAGAAGGAATACCAAAATGCGTGTAGTTCTGTATGTACCTACAATCCACTCTAACTAACATTTATAAAAGAAATCACATACATATACCTTTTTTAATCTAAATAAAAAGTTAATTTTTTGTTTTCTCTTTGTTACAACTGCACATGTAACAAAAATTTTTTAAACCATTTATTCTTAGATTGTTAAAATTTAAAAAAAGTTTATGGACTATAACTTTTTTATTTTCTAGAATTTTAGGATGAAAATTTCACCAATCGATAGCTTAAATGTAGCTGAATCCAATGATATAAATATCTCAAAAACGAAAAATTTGCAGTTGTAACAGTTTTATTCTCAACGTGCGATATATGACCATTGTATATTTCTAAAACATTTTTTGTAATAAATATTTCATCCAGTACATATCATTGTTTATTTTTAGTACTTATAATCAGACCGAGATAAAGATAAGATCGTTTTGAAATCGAAAATTATGGTTTATTTTAGAAATAAAATGTAATCGTCAAGAAAATATTTTATCTATACTTTCATTTATTTATATATTACTACATTAAACCCATAAAAACAACTGATTGTACGGAATACTGTTTGTGTAAGTATAACTTGCACTTGACTTGTTTATTTTTTACCTAAGAATACATATAATTACGTATGTACTATAGCATATTTAATACAAATACACAAACGTTTATAGCAAGGCAATTATTTTACTACTTTACACCAACGAATACCCATTGTAATATTTTTTTCCTGTTCCACTTACTACTAAGTTGTTTTACTAAGTTACTAAGTTGTTTTACTAACAAGGAAATGCACCCAGAGTGAAATTCGGGATTTTGATGAAACTTCGCTGGTGTGTAGAATAGGCAAAAATAAGGGACCCGTATTTTTTTTATCGGCCATCTTCCACGTTCATGGGGTGTAACCAGCCCCTAAAGTTGGGGGTTCAAATCGTATTTCTTAAAATATCTCGAAAACTATAAGAGATAGAGGAAAACTTTAAATTGACAAAATGTTACTCTTTGAAAGACCTATTCACCTGTATAGGTTAAACCAGGGTCAGAGTCATAAGAGGGGTGAAAATGGGGGTAAATTTTCTTATACAGCCTGAATGGTTCAATGTATCAAGTTTTTGCCATCATAACTAGAATGAGCACCAAAAATTAGGGGATACGTATATATATATATATAACGACGCTAACCGTAGATATGGTAGATATCGTAGATATTATTCTTCATTAACTTTTTTTTTTGATAATTTTTTCAAAACTTTACATAAACTGAAATTCTAGTTCAAATTCTTGACAAAAATCCCGGACTGATTGAACTGTTTTGAACTCAGTTCAAATTCAAATTCATTGTAAAAGGAACTATCAGTACAAGTCATATATTTTTTTAAAAGGAACGCATTATTTTCAACTTTTCCAACTGCGCATGATTTTTACTGATTTGAACTAAAAATTCGTGAAAAAGGAACAAAGCTTATACATATTTACTGATACATTTGTTGTTATAAATATTGTTAGAATATTTATTAATAAATAGTCTCAAATTACAACAAAAATCGTATACAAATTAAAAAAATATTTATACCATCGACACTTCGTAGGTTATAAGGGGGCGTTAACCAATATGGCGATTTGCTTCAAAACAGATAATGTCGTACAGCATATGTATTCTAATATCAATGCATATAACTACAATACGATACATGTTTACAATATAGAAAAATTTGGGCCTACCAAAATAAAAACCCTAAAATCGTCCTTGTTCTCAGTATTAATAAAATTCTTTTGAACTGAATTGCAACCAGCTCAATTAAACATTTCTCTTTAGGTGGATGGAGTGCTAGAGACTATTTATTGTCAAAAAATAATATTATTTTATTACTAAATTCCTTTTAGCGAATTTCCAAAAGTGAAACTGGAAATACGCTATTACAGTAGGTGTCATGACGGGACCTAAGCCCGGGATCATAACAGAAATGTGTTTTGAGGTTCCTAGAATACGAAAATGATATTCACTAAAATTTATATATATATATATATATATATATATATATATATATATATATATATATATATATATATATATATATATATATATATATGTCGCCACGATAACTCTCGAACGAAACGTCTAATGCTTATGAAATTTTGTGTGCGGACTGGATTCTGAATTCGCTCGGCTAAGTTCGTTAGCCAGACACGTCGGATGCCCAGAAGTAGGTTTTCTGGCCATTTTTTATCATTCGATCCTATCATAAGACAGTTCGATTTTTACATCGTTGAAAAGGAAAAAAAAATTATGAAGAAAATATTCTTATAATTTTCTTTCTATTTTAAGTATTTTTCGAGAAAATGTAAATTTTCACCATTATATTATTAGTTTTCTTTCTTTGTTAGTCTAATAAGTAATTTATATTTATATCTCAGTTCTTTATGAAGTATAAAAATATTTCACTTTTTTATTAAAGAATTTTGTGAGAACAAGTGAAGTCTATTCACATACATGTGTTATAACACACATACATGTATAGAGTTTTGTTTCTCATTTATTGCATTATAATTAGCATGGTTCTATCTCATGTTAAAAAATGTAAATTAAACAGATTTTCTAAGCTAATGTAATGAAGAATTTTTTTTTTTATTGAATTTTTAAGTAAACAAGAAATTGAAGATTATGTTATGATATAATATTATTAAATATGATACAAAACAAAATATGTACAATGTACATATGTATGCACGGAAAAATATTTTGAATCGATTTTGAAAATTTTTTCACTAATAACTAATAATGTTAAAAAATTAAACCATTTCAAATGGGTTTAAGGTATTTTATGTGAGGTCAAGGTTTTCGGGACCTAAAAAGGCCAGAAATTAATTAACCAATCGATTTTAAAAATTTTTTCACAGTTAGTAAGTTAAAGTATTTGAATTAATTAATTAAATGATGTCCGCAAGAAGCTTACGGACTGCCATAAGTTATATGAGATCCTTAGAACCCTTTTCTTACTGTTAGAGTACTAGACTTGTATGAGTTTCGCCAGGATTTACTGATCCCATAATTGTAAAAAATAAACTAAATGACCAATTTTAAAAATTTCTTCACTGTTACAGAGCTAAACTATTTTAGATAGATTTAGAATACATTATGTAAGGTCCGCCAGGGCCCACAGGACCCAAAAGTGTCAAAAATAAACTAACTGACCGATTTTGAAAATTTTTTCACTGTTACAGAGTTAAACTATTTTAGATAAATATCGATTACGTTATGTAAGGTCCGCCTGGGTCCATAGGACCCAAAAGTGTCAAAAATAAACTGCCTGATCGATTTTGAAAATTTTTTCACTGTTACAGAGCTAAACTGTTTTAGATAAATATAGATTCCGTTATGTAAGGTCTGCCAGGGTCCATAGGATCCAGAAGTGTCAAAAATAAACTAACTGACCGATTTTGAAAATTTTTTCACTGTTACAGAGCTAAACTATTTTAGATAAATATAAATTACGTTATGTAAGGTCCACCAAGGTCCATAGAACCCAAAAGTGTCAAAAATAAACTAACTGACCGATTTTGAAAATTTTTTCACTGTTACAGAGCTAAACTATTTTAGATAAATATAGATTACGTTATGTAAGGTCTGCCAGGGTCCATGAGATCCAAAAGTGTCAAAAATAAACTAACCGACCGATTTTGAAAATTTTTTCACTGTTGGGGAACTAAGCTATTTTAGATAGACATACATTACGTTATTTAGGGTCCGCCAGGGTCCATGGGACCCAAAAGTGGTAAAAATAAACTAACCGACCGATTTTGAAAATTTTTTCACTGTTACAGAGCTAAACTATTTTAGATAAATATAGATTACGTTATGTAAAGTCTGCCAGGGTCCATCGGATCCAAAAATGTCAAAAATAAACTAACGGACCGATTTTGAAAATTTTTTCACTGTTGGGGAGCTAAGCTATTTTAGATACATATAGATTACGTTATGTAAGGTCTGACAGTGTCAGTAGGACCTAAAAGTGTCAAAAATAAAATAACTGACCGATTTTGAAACTTTTTTACTATTACCGAGGTAAACAATTTTAGATAGGTACAGGTTATGTTATCTGAGATCCACAACTGTCCTGCGGATGCAAATGCGGCGTAGAATGCTACACAACGGGTTTTGAATATATATATATATATATATATATATATATATATATATATATATATATATATATATATATATATATATATATATATATATATATATATATATATATATATATATATATATATATATATATATGCTGCACAAAATTCGTTCGGGTTCTTGGGTCCCTAAAAATACCAAAACTAATTATCCAGCCGATTTTAAAAATTCTTTTACTCTTAGAAAGCTAAACTATTTTAAATAGGTACAGGTCTTAGATGAGATCCGCCAGTGCCCAAGATTTGGAAATTCGCTATGTTATGCAGATGCTGCGACTGGGGTATTTTTAAATTTAGAATTTCATTGAGAAAGCTCATTTTATAATAAAAAAATAATTTCATAATAAATAAATTAAATTTGAAAAAAAAAATATTTTTTAAGCTTTTATTTAAAAATTGGGCTAAACAGTTTAAAATAACTTTTGAGTAAAGTTTGAAGCAATATACAATATAATTTATAAAATTTTGAGGCGTTATCATTAAGGTATTAGTCTGACAACTCGCTCTGTTTTTCATACCTATTTTTAGAGGCATTTTTTTGAGAAAGAACAAATGGAAAGTTTTCATCTTAAAGTACCAAAAAAATTTTTTTTTTGGATAAATTAAATATTGTTTTATTATTATTATTATTATCACTTGAAGTTGGCGCCTCAAAAAAAAAGCACCTGGATGACCCGCGTGATTTTGACTAATCAAAAATTCTGAATTAGTCTTAATCTATAGATATGTCATTCTGGTCGGAACTAGAATTATGAAATTTTATCGAAAAATAACAAAATGGCGAACTTCGAAAAAAAAAAATTGAAATTGAAATTTTTTTCGAAGTCCCCCATTTTGTTATTTTTTGATAAAATTGCATGATTTTAGTAGTTCCGACCAGAATGACATATCTATAGATTAAGACTGATTAAAGGGGAACTCCACCAAAATAAAAAAAATTTTCAATTACATACTTAAAAACTTTTTATTGTTATTATTTAAAAGTACATAAAAAAAAACAAAACTTTTAATAAAATATTTTACCAATTTTTGCCAAACCCCCCTCAGGGGGGTTAAGGGGGATTGTTGAAAACGGAAATTCACAGGAACGGTAAATTAAGTTGTATTGCAGATAGAGCATTGATTTTGATTTTATTTGAAAGTTTACAGTTTTAACTTCAAACTGTAGCATGGGTTTAGAAAAAATCCTTAAACTTTAAGTATTATAATTTTTTTTTAAACGTAAATTTCAAAATTTGTTTTTTGATATAAAGGTTTTAAAAATACTTATATTGCTATTTTCATAAAACCCATGCTACAGTTTGTAGATATATTTTAAAGCTTCCAAATTAAAAAAAAAAAAAAAATGAAACTCTACCTGCACCACAACTTGAGTTATCACTGTTCTTAGTTTACAAAACACCGAAAAAGTCAATTTTCGGCAAACGGGGCGTAAAGTTACATTTTACGCCCCGTACTTATTACGCAAAAGCGCTTACTTATTTTGCAAAATAAAACCTCATAAAAATATTTTTTTATTGTGTGTCATACATCAAAATGTTCAGGAAGAACTGTAGAACACTTTTTGGTAAACAACTCAAATTCGATAATTTTTTTGAAATTCTTCGTTTCTTTGGTGGAGTTCACCCTTAAGAATTTTTGATTTCAGATGTCCTCAAGAGTCAAAATCACACGGGCCATACAGGTGCTTTTTTGAGACGCCAAATTCAAGTGATAATAATAATAAAATAAAATTTATTAAAAAAAAAAAATTTTTTGTTACCTAAAATATATTAAACATTCAAAACTTTTTATTTGTGCTTTCTCAAAAAAATGCCCCTAAAAATAAGTATGAAAAACAGAGCGAGTTACCAGTTATATGTAAGTAGTTACTTTACTTATCAATAATTACCAAACTTAATTAAACACCTCAAGCTTTAAATCATTATATTAAGCCGTACTGTGGGCTGGATTATACATAATAATAAAGTTTTTCCCCTAATATAAATGTATATATTTCTCGGTTTTTAAAATTAAATTACTAAAATATTGGACGTCA